>JAPESX010000681.1:0-15371 GCA_029590615.1 Nemania bipapillata | reverse complement strand
CCCCGAGATGGGCGACTCCTGCCCGCGGAGGACGCCCTTGTAGTCCGCTTCTAGCAATATCCCCATGGTGTGCACCACGAAGTCGGCGCCCTTTAGTAAAGGTGCGTATGTCGCGGGCTGTAAAATGTTCCCGCGCTCCCAGGTCACCTTATGAGACCATGAGGGTGGTGTGGCGGAAGAGGTGACAGCGTCCCATTTGGGTGCCCCTGAACGACTGCATGAGATTGTTAGTTAGGCACTCGATACGCAATACAGTGAGATAAGCTATGAAAGTCGAAATTGTACCTAATTGATGTGACATCCCATCCTCTCCGTACTGCATTCTTACATATCCTTGACCCCAGAAACCCGTTACCCCCGCATACAACCAACTTTTTAGTGGCTGACATAGTGAGATGAGAGAGAAGTCCTGAGGTAGGTTCTGGGGAAGATTGTGGTCATACAGACCCCGAGTAGAGCAAAGGAATAAATGGGTATGTAATACAGTGTGAAGGTGAGTATGAGTGGTGTATACCTGCGTGACGTCGAATTAGAAGAAATTTCAGATTAGAAATTGTGATGCCAACTGGTATTCCTTGTTAGTGGCGGTAGAATTGATCTCTACGTCCTAACTTTTGAGTTTTCAGGTAGTTAATTTTATTGTATCTGAATAGAGACTTGCGACTTATCGACGACATCATCATACGATCGATACCTACATAGGTACTACGGGTACCTTAGTCTAATACCTAACGTCAATGTTTCTTGCTGTAAGGCTAGCAATTCTCACTAAAATCCCTAGCCAAGCATTGGATAGGTACCAATATAGGTAAGTGTTCGGGGCCTCTCATTGGACTAAGCCTCTTCTGCCCCATAATAAAGTTTACCAAAGGACTCACAAGGCTATTCTGGAAAGCTACCTACAGGGAATGCTTCACTTTTAACTTTGAATGCCAAACTTACGCGGCGCAGCCTATAAAAACACTCATTGTATTCGCCACTTTCCCACCAGCCATAAACTCATGGTAACATGACACCTTGAGACGGTATTTTGCAAATGATTCTTGGTGCATAGGTGTGGCATCGTTGAGACATACAGAGCTTGCAACGTCAAAACTACGTAGCTTGGACACTCCTACACCTCGATTTGTACGGTTGTCTGTTATCTCAGCGAAGCAAGAAATAAATACAGCGCCCCAAATATGGCACCACCGGCGGGCAAGCGTGTCAAAGGAGTCCAGATCTTCCGACCTTTCGTGTACGGCACCACCGCGCGTCTCTTTAATGATACCGATAATCCTCGCCCAGTCGGCGTCCCGCTAGATCACACACACTCCTGGCAGGTATTCGTCAAGGGAGTTGAGGATACCGATATCTTTTACTGGCTGCGTCGCGTGCAGTTCAAGCTTCACGAGTCAATCCCCAACCATCTGCGTACCATCGACGCCGAAACGATTATTAAGGAAAACGAGACGTCGACTGGTGGCAAATCCGGCAAGAAACCCCAGAAGGCATTCGTGGTCAACGAGACCGGCTGGGGTGAGTTCGAGATCACCATCAAGTTATACTACGACAGCAAGAGCGGCGAGAAGCCTCAGACACTATATCACCATCTGCGGCTACACCCCTACGGACGGAACGAGGCTGAGAAAGAGGCCATGCGCACTGGTGGGGAGGTTATAGCCTGGACGTATGAAGAGCAGGTGTTCAACGAGCCTTTTGAGGAATTCTACAAAATCTTAACTTCAGGGGCCCGCGACAAGGGTGCTCCCGCTCCTGGTGCCGGCGGCAAAGGGAAGGGCAAGGGCAAGAACGCATTCACCTCAGCCACGACTGGCAAAGATGGCGACGTAAAGGAGCGCAGTGCCATGATTCCCCTCACTACTCGTCCAGGCCAGCCCTTCAGCCGCGAGACTGAGGAGGCCGAACTCAAACGGTTACGCGAAGCCGAGGAGAAGGTTCACCAGATGATTGCTTCGTTGAACCAGGCCGTCAAGGCCAAGGAGGAGGAGCTCGCTACTCTGAAAGCAAGCAATAAAGCTGCTGCTACTGGTACTGCCGCCTAGGTTGCGGGTAGTCATACCAATGCTTCATCTGCTAACCGGACAAGTTCGGGTCCCGCTGAGAATAAGTCTCAACCCCAAAAGTTGGTCAAAATTAAACTCAGGGAGAAAAAAAAACACATAAGGCAGCGGGTTCGGTGTTACCATCTAGGCTCTGATCTTTTGATGATACACTTTGCGGTAGCCAAGGGGACAATACTGACAACGAAGCATTTAGTGATGCATCCTCATACATGGCATTCTGACACTTCATCGCCCAACCCCTGTCAACACCCCACCGAGCGGTGAGCCATCGTCTATCTTCACACCACGCGCCACTCCAGCGTCACTAGCTCGAGTTATGGCACCGGACTAGGAGAGTGAAGCGGCACACCAAAACATACAGATTGTGTGGCGCACAGATAGACATAACAATATCAAAGACCAGGAAGTCTATGATGCGCTCAATAGCCCTCCGGAAAGTACAGAATTATAAACATTCATACGGCGACACATAATGGCAATGCCCTCATACATGCTCCTTCGCCAGACAAGCATGCGTAAGCATCTACACTGCTACACAGCTGTGTCAAGGGAGTTCTTCCCGCTCATGCGCGGTGGAGCTTGGAGCAGGTCACCTGCCTACACCGCTCCTCTCGACTAAGAGGGGCGAACCAAGAAAAANCGAATAGATGGGCTATACGACGCATAACATGCAAAGAGAATGGGTTCAATGGGGTTCTCGAGTCCACTCGACCATGATACGTAGCGCGCCATGATAAGTAGAAACGGCCTACTTTCCAAATATACACTACCTAGGTATAGCGTCAAACCTGCATCGTCAAACTCGTCTCTGCTCTGTTCGGTTCAGTTCTGTTGAGTTCTACGTTTACTCCAACGTTCCAAGAATAGCTGACCTATGAAATATATGATGGAACATGCAAATTCTCTATTATTATTAATTTTTGTGCGTGTGTCCTACCTGAACGGGATGGATTACTTACCGAAATAGTTCGAGGAGGGGTTCAAGCACAGGTGAGGCGGTGAAGCAGCCGGCTTGTTTGTCTCGGTGGGCTTTTGTGGATCCGGCCTGTGGACCCTTGGCCGCCGTGGCTGATTACCTAAGGCGGTAACTTCACAGCACAGCACAGCATAACCCTACCGCACAGAGGACGGCGTGCATTGCGATTGCGGTGGGCTAGTATTGTTGAGGACTGGCTGCGCTCGTTACACGCCGGGGATGAAGAGCATTCCAAGCTAGATCGGCAATCTACACGCCTTAGCTCTAGGTAGTTGTTGGGGTCTTGATGCGGTGAGTGAGAGGGCCTGCTCGGTCAAACTGGTTAGTAGACAGAGATTATTCCCAGTGAAGACATCAAGAGTAATCTCAATTTGATTTTTTTTTGATATGTATATACCATAGGTATGGGAGCGAGTGGTATATCCTACTCTTCTCTGCTCTCTTCTCTTTCTCTCGTTTCTTTGATTTTGTGCAGTGGTGCCCTTCCTCTTCTTTCGCCCGCAAAAACACCCATATGCTCTAAAGCCATCGCCACTAAATGTTCAACCTAAGTACCTAAGAAGTGCTGGAACTCTACCGACTAGAGCTTCCCAGTCTCTTTCTCAACCGTCCTCAACCGTTCTATTCATCCCTTACTCCCCTCGGATCTCAAAAATACTCTCTCCTGGTTCAAAGAGGCCAACCTGTCGAATCCTATGAAAAGTGGGAAATTGGTGCGTTGTACGCAAAAAAAACCAAGAAAAAAATGAGCGAGTGGCGTGTCAAGCAAACAAAAGAACATCGTCTTATGTTTTCCCAATCTAGGGAGGTTTGCGTTTCAACAATCATAATATCCCCAGATCAAACACCGAGTCCATTTTCCCATACCTGACCCTCTTTTTCTTTTGTTGGACCTCTCCAGGATCGCCGCCCCTGAACGCCGCTGCTGTGCAGCCCTTATCGCCAAGTAGACATTAGAATGATAGAAAAAAAATATAATCCGAACCAATTGTAGAACGCCGTGTGCCATGGTATAGTGTATGAGAAGGAATGGACAAGGACAGGGAGAATATCCTAGCGATGGAGCCAGTGTTCTCTGTAAAGTTACTGGGTTGGCTGGTAAGCTGGTGGTGGTGCATCATCGCCCTCTTCCCACAATTTCTCTTTTCGTTGTTTCTCGTCGTATACACGACGAGCGATTTCATCGGCCATCTTCATGATCCAGGCTTGCTCTAGCATCACGGAAGAGGTGTCTGAATTCGCAGGTTCCGGGTGTGTGAAATCGGGTCTTCTCGGGGATGCGGCTCCCCGCATCGCCCTCTCTGAGCGATTGGAGGGCACCTTGTCGCTAGCGGTGAGAGGCACTCCATCCGTTATGATAGGCTCATTATATATGTCCATGTTCAATGGGGCCCTCGTCAATGTCGGCCTATTATCACCGTTGAGCCGAACCCAGCTAGGAACTCGTGGGAGTATCGTGTCTTCCTCGATTTCTTCCGGGATTGATGTAGGTAAGATAGGTTCGGAGATAGGGGCGGTAACCGAGACCGTGTCGGTTATCGTATCTCCCATGTCGCTATTTGTCTCGCTAGCCGTCTTCGGCCGCCGTAAGTTGACGACACGCGTTTTCTTTTTTCGGAGATTTCTCGAATGTCTCCCAGCTCCTAACGTTAATCCGGCTGTGGCGGAGTTGAGATGGACCATTGAGGGCCTTGACGGTAGGGAGCCCTGATCCATACTGCCGGTATCAGTGAATGTATAAATCGTGGAACTACCATGTGTAGAGGGCATCCGGTATAAGGTAGGTGCTACAACGGGAGTAGACACGCCGCCATCGTGCCGTTCTGTAGGACCAGCCCAGGCCCTGAACATGGCATCACGGATACCTGGGGTAAACAAAGACAACGTTCGATGAGAGTCAGTCAAAGCTGCTAATCTCAACATGTTCTTCTGTGAAAACAATGACTGGGCTCCCG
Source organism: Nemania bipapillata (assembly GCA_029590615.1). Taxonomy (NCBI): domain Eukaryota; kingdom Fungi; phylum Ascomycota; class Sordariomycetes; order Xylariales; family Xylariaceae; genus Nemania; species Nemania bipapillata. The sequence goes on along the minus strand of JAPESX010000681.1, from coordinate 10,374 downwards.
ATCCACAGTCTAGCGATAGGGATGCAATGTCGTTGGCGTCGAGGACATGGCCATGTGAATCCACTGCTTCAACAGGTGGATTTGCGAAAGGATCCACAACAGCTTCATTTTCAACATTTTCTTTTACTATCTCTTCATCCCGTGGTATTTGATCAGGGCACCATAGTCGAAGTGAGAGCTTATGAATGATAGCCGGCAGTTCGTCCATCATTAGATTTCTTAATTGGCCTTCGATAGTTCTCTGAAGATAGTCGCGAACAAACTGGATGGAATCAAAGGTCGATGAGACCTTGAGAGATTCAAGAGGGTCATTACGGAAGACGAGTGTCAGACCCTTTTGCTTAGAGAAGACTAGGATGATGAATGCGGAAAGCTTAATCTCAGACAGAGTGATGGACAACGGTATCGTCAACCCGGCAGAGGCTGCCAGGGGCTGTGGCGATGTGAAAGTTGGCTTGGCTGAGAGGTATGTGTTTAACGGATTGGCCTATGCAATTGTCATATTAGCGACCGATATAGGATACACCATCATATCTTATTTGGAGAACATAAGAACCAACTCCAGCGCGGACCCCGGTGACTCATTTTGCAAAATTCATGCACAGCTCCACAAACAAAGCATCAGAGTAAGTTGCATCGCTCCTCCGAAAATCGAATCTTTTTTTCGTTTGTAAGAGGGCAATCAATGATTTCTAAGGGAAGCTTGGAAGGTGGGCTCGAAGGTGGGGGAGACTCTCGGGTCGGTCTCATGAGAGACAATCCTATCGCTCATGGGTCTCAGGCCAATACACTTGCTTAGCCGATAACCAGCATCCATCTCTTAGGAGAACCCATAGTTCATTCGCATTGAGAACAAGATTCTATCCTCTTGAGTAGAATTGTGACATTTCTCAAAGGTAAAACACAATCAATGGGTTGGTTATTCTCCTAGTCCTGAGCTGCCTTCGAGGTGTCTTATAGTGTGGCGAATCCTTAAGTAAAAATATAGAAAGCCCACACATACCTGAACTCTTGTCCGCAACGTCAGGAAAGCGTCGCCAGAATAGCACATCTTGAATATGCCGCGAAACCTGTCTTCGGCGAGGTCTCCGATCTCAAGGATCTCGAGGTCGGGGGGCACGGAGCCCAGGTTGAACTCCGTGACGAGGATGTCATCGACGATAATGGGGGGTTTCGGGTACTTGTTCAGAGCGCTAGTCAAGAGTTCCTGTGCACGCTTGTAGAACTCGGCGTCGGCCGCGAGGGGCGACCAGTTGAAGTTGAAGGCCATGGTTAGGGCTGGCTTCGGACAAGTTCTACGTGCGCATCGTTAAGTTAATCGAATCGAGCCGTATCGGATCGTATTGGATCGAGGCAAATCGTGACGCTGTGCGGTGTCGTCGATAGTCAATCGTCGATCGTGGGTCGATAAAGATAAAGTGATAGAGGGTAATTAGCAAATAATCAATCGCTTTGGTAGCTCGTCTATGGCGGGAAAGAGTGTATGCTCAATCATAGATTTGAAATGGTAAATCGTATGAAGTGGCGAGGCGCAAGAGCTATCCAGGCGAAGTGAAAGAAGGTGGGAGAATTATGGCGGGTTGGTTGATGGTGGGAGAGCGCCGGCTCAGTGGAAAGAATCTCGGGTTGATAGGAGCAATCTAGTCGAGAACCGGGGATGCAATGCTGCAAAAGAGCAAAAGCAGACGCGCGCGGGACGGATTTTTCGGTATGTGATCTTTGCCTTGGTGCATAAAATGACGCTATGCAAGGTCTCTAGCTGGGGGGGGTGGTGGGAACAGGAGGTGTCCTAGNCTCCAGCCAATCCTCCAAGCAAAATGGTCGGTGTGCAGTGCGGGCGCGGTGCTCTCGGAGTTTATCGATGATTGTTTGAAAATAAAAAAGATAGCGCGGAATATTTTGCAGTTGACGGGTCCGGATTGGCTGGTGGAGGTCACCGTAGGGTAAGAGCAGTGATTACTGGACCAGTTATAGCGAGTTGGCTCTCTCTAGCGTGTGGCGGAGGAGCTTAATAGGAGCTGGAGAAGATGCGGTGGATGCAACCGGTTTATGTTCGTCGGACCCACGGAGGCAGGAGGCAGGAGGCAAGACACGACTCATTCTCATCAACTACCCAGATCCTACTGTAAGTATTCTAGGTATATAAAATACTACCCTAGGGGAGCTGCCCTAATAATGTGTAACTTACCTAGGTAGGTATTTATTGGCACACAAACACTTAAGTTCAGAATATACTATAGAGCCTATAGGGTCTATCGTTAGTCTAAGTACCCACCGGCGCGGTCTACAAGACCCTAACCGACCCTAACTATTTCCATTCCCGACCACAAGGCAATGGTGTGTTCGAAGTCAATTAATGGTCTGTCTGGTCGCGTGCGTGCTCCCAATCAGCTCATCATCCCACCACGACGCTGTTATCATAAGATACCATGTTCAGTCATATACCTACATCTAGGTTGGTGTTCACGAGCACCTGATGGAAATCCGTCAAACTTCGTCTTTTCTACTGCCTAATTCCCCTCATCCTCCCCTTTCCTTTCCCCTTCCCCTCCCTCGAACCTTACGGAGCTCGCTCGTGACTAGCACTGAATCTGTCATCCGTCCAACGCACACCTACATCCACCTACATCCACCTAGGTGGCTTTGCCATCGGCGTACTGCCACATCACGCATCCACTGCCCCGTGAGCGCAACCACTACGCAACGAGTGGGCTTATTATTACTGTTGTTGGTGGGTTTGTAGATCTACTATATCGTAGGAAGCCTCTGAGTGGCCTCTCTCCCGCATCGACATGGGTTTTGTTGGCGGTGAGACGTGGATGCGGGGAACGATGCGCCGCCCGGTTTTGATGAAACGAATCGTAAATAGCCCCCTATACTTACAAAGTAGTATCCAAATACTGGAGAACCCTTGATATTTGAGATCCGGTCACGAGTCTTCATTAGCCAGGAAAGCGGAAAACTTGCAGACTTTGGTATATACTAACACACTTAGTCACTAGTGAAACCTAAGAGGATTATTGTAGCCTGCCTTAGCCGTAACATCTTCCTCGATCTTGTCGGCTTTAGCCTTTCCAATAGAATCTTCGCTACATTCATTAGTCTTGACAACGTGTATGCTTTTGCTTTGTTTTGTTCTGTTTTGATATTATGTAGATGATGGTCGGTTTAAAACGCACGCCGTCTCGATGAGTGGATGAACTTGCTCCTCGCACGTGTACCAGCCGTTGTCAACCAAATTCCTGTGAGTTTCCTGCCAGTATGTCTGCTTATCCTCCCAATTCTTCTTGTCAACATCTGCTAGCTTGATCACTACCTCTTGGCCCACGTCAACAGGCATGCGGACGTAACAAGAGCAGTCCCGCAGTGTCATGGCCAGTCCGAAGTCAGAATCCGATGGGTTGTCTAGAAGTGCTCGGTCGGGATCCCCCTCGGTCTGCAACTCGTGCAGCTTCTTTAGAATTCCAGTCCTTTCAAAGGCATCAGAGAGCCGTTGCTGGTCCCGCTCCGTCCACTCGGGTGCGAGACGCCTGATAGCGTCCATTACTACATCTGGGTCCTCGTGTACCAGGCCAAGTGGACATATTGGTACCGACACTGCTTCTCCTTCTTCCTGCTTCTGGTGGTTGCGGAACGCCTCGCGCGCACATGTGCGGCACCTCTTCGCGCCCGACGAAGCAATCGGCGACTGCGCTAGCCACTTGGGTTTGAATTCAAGAACTGAGTAGCCCGGCGACGCGCTCATGTCCTGGATCAGCATCGCATAGCCAGCGCGGATCTCGCTCTCGTCCACCTTGTTCCTCTTCCTGTGAAGTCTCTCCGCGACCTCAGCTGATATCCGGATAAGTGCTTGGGGAACGAGATGCTGACGACCAACGCGGCCCTCGACTTGGTTCTCATGAAACTCCTGGAGAGTCTTGTAGTCGCAGGGCGTCACACCAGATGTGGCCTTGGGGACACGGAGCAGAGTGCCCCCAAACCGTCCCTTTCGGATCGATGAGTGACCTAATTCCCAGATAGAGAAGACCACGTTGGCCCGACCCTCAGCAACGTATTCAAAATCAACCCTCTGTGGATTGTTGACCAGATCCTCACATTCCCGAAGGGTATTGGCCTCAGTCTCTCTACCATACTCGGGGTCGTCCTGAGAGATTGGCTTGGACCGCTGCCTCCATATTGCTTCCATTGCCAAGAGGAGCGAGTTTTACGATTAGGATTATGGTATTAGAAAGCGTTTATTAAGGTGTAGCGGGAATAAAGGTGACTCGTTCAAGACAAAGCGTGCAGCTGCTGGGCGTATGGCCGAATAGTGCGGTGTTTAAAGCTTGGGCACAATTGTTTCGAGTCAAGTCAGGGAAACAAGCGAGAGATGAGACGTGACAAACCAGACTAGACGAAGCTGGCGTGAGGGAACGAGACACGATGACCGAACCATGCTAGTTGGGTAAATTATCAATGAAGCTTGAACGAGGGAGATAGTTGCGATACCAGCATCCGAGTCAAAGGAAGAAATTGGCCCCGGGCAACCGGACATGACAGCACCAAGCGACATCATCAGGACCGCCCAGGACTGTCATTACATGCCCTATTATAGACAGGACAGGAGGCCTGCTTGGATCTGTTCAACGTTCAACACTCCCTAAGACTCCGTTGTTCCATGCAAAGTCCCGTTTGCACTGCCCGCTAGCCCATCCGACTAAGTTGGACTAACTACTAACTGCCCCCATAACTACTCACTTAGATAATGTGCGACTACTATATTAATACGGTGCGTGTCGCCTCTGATGTAGACGCTAATGCGCTGGCGGGGCCTCCTATTGGCTTAGAGCGCCTAGGGTTCCGGAGGTGAGCCATGATCTAGGACCCAGCTACCCAGGTAGCGTATGCAGCGTCAATCTAGATCACCGTAAATAGACCTTAGTGCTCATGCTTCCCCAGAGCACTGGGTCTCCTAGATCGTCATCCTAGTCTGCAGTCTACACTCCTTCGGCTACAATAACCTCTATTTCTCACCCGGCATACCGTTAATGTGTTCAGGTGCAGCAATCGTAAGCCGTATGTGTTCAAATAGGGCAATTATAGTTGCCATCAGTAATATAATATTTACCCCATACGTAAGAAAAAGCAACCAAGTAATAAAGACCATAACGCCAGCGCCTGTCCATGTATTCTAAACGGAAGTCTATACCCATGAATCGTTAGATGCCTGCAGCAGTGAAACTCAGTAAGCTACCGAAAGCCAGCCCAGCCACAAGGCACAGGGCCATGAATCCCCCAGAAGCCTCGCGCTCATTGTCATCAACCCACTCGCCCGCCGCCATCATGCAATCAGAGGCGAGCCAGCCGTTAGTCACGCCAAACGGCAGCTGAACTAGGAAGAGGTAGAAAAAGTCGCTACTGATCACGGCGCCGCGCCCGTGGAGGTTACAGAGAAGGTACAGCGGCAGAAAGACTGAGCGCGCAATACCGAATGCAAACAAAGCAACTGGTCGTTGTCGGAATGATATTATGAGGGGAACCGCACGTCCCATCATGTCGCCAAGGTTCCAAAAGAAAAACCCAAGGGGGATAAAAACTGCAGGTTGGAGTAGGGCATTCGCGTCTTCGGGTGGTGTGACGGATAGGATCTTCGGGGTCAACACAGGGAAGAACATCGTCACAGCGAAGCACAGAAATACACCCCCAGAAACCCAATACAGTTTCCCGAACAACTTGCCCATGCTTACAACCTTTCGCGCCTCGCGTTCCGCCTCTTCAATGCTGGTCATGGAGGCCGCCAGTGTTTCCGCCATTCGGCTCTCGATCATGCTGTTGTGTCGCCGGACGAGGGGGATAAATGCAAAGAGAGCTACGATCGACATTGCCACTGCCGTCAGGAAGTAGATGAATGCTGCTGTTGCCTTTTCCGACTCGGTCGTTTCTGCTTCCGAAACAGCATCCGGTGGAGGCGCAACAAGAACCGAAATAACCTGGACAAGAGATGGCAAAACACCAGCCACACCCTGACCGGCCATGATGGCTTGCATGTACTCTGGCCTCCCAAAGCTTCCTGCAAATGCAAACGCGCCATTCTGCATGAGTCCAGAAGCCCAGGCCGTTAATGCTACCATAACTAGCAAGAAGACAAGATATGTTGTAGACGCCACATCGAGGAATACCTTTGACGATAAAGCTATGAAAATTCTGGAATTAGCAATTATTTCTTGTTATAAGGCTTCAATACGGGGGTGCGTACTCAAAAGCGCAAATACCACAACATTGATATAGAGCGCGGAGTTGATCCGGAATGGGTAGGAGGCCGAGTGTTGTTTATTGGCGAGGAAGGTCAAGCCGCCAAGGCTCGTGAGCGTCGATACGGAGAGAATCGCGGACTGGAAGTTTCGGAGGGCCCATTCGTTGGTTTGAAAGCGATGTTGGAAATACGGTGCAGCCGCAAGGAACATGTTCCTGTCCCAGTTAGGCCGTCAAGAATATACGCATGACGGGGAGGGCAAGCTTACCAGGCCCATAACATCGCAATGCCGAGCACGACAAAAACACCATACACGACCCATGAGAAAGGCACTTCGTTTTCATCGTCGCTTTCGGGCTCTAAGACCACGTTTTCCCCATACAACGGCCTGTATTCTTGCTCATCTGCCTCTCTCTTCCGAAATAATGAGCGTAAGCGATCCATATTTCCAGTCTGAGAAAAATTATTCCCGGGGGTTCGATGGATTGTGCATCAACGGGATGTCAAATGTTAGCCGTTACTATCGGGAGCGGTTCTGTTCGTAGGTCGGTAGGTTTAGAACCAATACTGCCTGTAGCAAGCAGATCGGTGACCGTAATATCAAGCAAAGTAGAGCAGGTATCTTTGGTTTCAAGACCATGCCCGAAAGCTTGCGACAATACCTACCATCACCTAGGATGGTGGTTGGATAGGTCATTCATGCTTGTCACAAGGCAGATAAAGAGAGAGAGAGAAGCTGAGAGATAAGCAATCATTAGGGAAGAGGTTGTCAGCTAGTACTCACACTAGCGGTCATGCGTGGCAGCCCGCCCCGCACTAGGCTTCTTTTTGGTGGACAGGTAGCTAGTGTGCAGCAGGTATATTGTATATTTAGCCTGCGCAGGACTCACGTGGAGGTTGAATTATTTATTCATTTGTTTCTTGTCATTCTTTACCATGTACTGTATTCCGTGCACGCTCTATGCATAAGATTAAGGACAGATAGATAACCAAGGCTATGATCCATCTGATTAAAATGGGATTCCAGCTGGTAAATTTATAGATTAAATCGCTTCCGGTCCTTTTCCATCTTTGCTTTCCATTCCCAGTGCGTAGGGTCAGCCGGATCACTACCAGCTCTACCTATTCCCTTATCTACACGACGTAACTAATCAAGTCAATATTTAACTGGCTCACAGTAACTGGGGAAGCACCGTACCTTGAGAGTGAATCGAGGGCCTAGCTCTTGTAATCCTAGAGAGTCCACTTGGTTAGTCTGTGTAGGGCTCAAGTCGGGGTGTATATAACAGAGAACTCGCAAAGTAAACGATGTTTTTGGGCAAGAGATTACGCCACCCCTAACCTATCCTCCAAGATAGTGTCTAAATGGTAGGAAAAGGGAGATTTTCTGCCTGGGTATGACCCGAGGCTAACATTGGCAGGCAATAGGAAGCATCAGGAGCATCTCTATAAGAAATCGTAGTCAAGGTGAAAAGGCCTAAAACGTACCTGCACGGATATTTTGAACGCCTTGCATCTCTTTTCCGTCTGCCCCTACAACGCTCTTTTCCGTGGTCCTCTTCTCCCGTATGATATAGCGATGTCTCCTAAAGAAAATGTAATCTCGACTTGAATAAAACATGACAGATTGTCGGCCTGCAAGCTCCGGTGTCGATGGAAATAAGTTTTTTATCACTGTTGCCGTAGCCAATCCGAGCGGCGTTACAAAGCCGTTGAGTAATAACTCAGGGTAATGATTAGAAGGATTTCCGTGTCCGGGCTTTAATATCAACTGTCAATAATACGATTCCCAGTCGAAAAAAAAGGGTATAGAAATAAGCAGAGCTCATTATAGAGCAAAACATGTACGATATCACTTACGAGTTTTCGGCCTTCAACCCAAGAACTTATACCTGCAGTAATTCGTAAGCAGCTGTAAACATTGTCGTCTCAATGAAACGCATGCGGGCAAATTCCTAGCGCAAACTTGGGTACGCAAATATGTGGTTAGGTAGCTTACTGAAGTGGAATGTTATTTGAGAGGGTATATCAATAATGTCGAGTCCGATTGGTTTTTTATTATCCTCCCGAATCACCAAGAGAGAGGAGAATCCTCGATTCTCGGCGAATTTCGAAATTTCACGAACACTATATTTATGTGCCTGCAAAAAATGACTTTAGCTACGGTCGCATAGTTTGTATCTAAAATCGAGCTCAGCAAGCTTACATGTTTGTGTGCAGACCGGCGAACATATTTCGAGTTTGGTATGATGCTCTCGAAAATCCTAGCGACGTGATGCAATGTTGAGTCGAGGCCGGTGGTAATTAAAACTATGCCATACGTTAATCGTGTTGACTTCGAGGCATACGAAGCCTCAGTACAGGCTTAATCGGAAGTATATAAGGTTCTGGTACGTGTACTCACTCTTCGGCTCCTGGGGACGAGAGTCCTCCGAGAACAGAGCGGGAAACTTGGTGAGTAGAGATTCAGGTATGAGGTCTAAGTTGGATGTTGAGGCAACCGATGGCGCTATGCTATCCTGTCTGGGACGTGATTGGGCGGCCGCGTATTCGTCGGGATCTCGTTCGTTCTCCTCCTCATCGGAATCCAACATGCTATCAGCATCGTCCTCGTTATGGTCATCTTCTTCTAGTTGTACGTCTTCCGCCGCCTGTTGGTCGGCATCTTGTGCTTCCTGGATGCGTCGTCGCCTGAGTGCTTGCAGATCCACGCTACTCGTTAATTCTTCATCGCCGACATCATCCCAGACTCGCTTCTGGTCTAGGGTGACTGGTTTGTTTTTCTCGAGGCGAGCTACTCTTAGAGCAGGGTCTCTCTTCTCTTCCCTTTTCCTACTGAATCTCCTCTCTCTCTTCTCTTTAGCACGAGCTGTCTTTTGAGCTACGGTACGATTTCTGTGCGACACCATCTTGAGGGAGGAGAGGATTCAAGCGATTGACTTGGGTGTGCAATGCGCTTAAATCGGAGTAACTCTGGCGATAATTAATTACTTCCAGGAAAATATGTTTAAAAGAATGCTTCCAACAACCTGTTGCGTAGGTAGTCTCGAAAATTTTAGTGGATCTCCGGTTAGGTGGATCTATCTTGGCTCCATATCGTGGGGCATCTTTGTGCTTAGCTCATTGAGGGGGTCTTATCTACGATACCTCCAGTGCATACATAGGTAGGTACACAAACAGGGATAGCTGCATTTCTAATCCAAAATATATATCTAAGTGACCATTACCTAGCTAAGGTACCTGCACTCCCTCCTCCTCACCAACATGATTTCCACTTTAATTATATAGAAAATTAGGTACTTGAAGAATAGGTATATGCTAAGTGCTAAATAACTAGCAGAGCACTCTTTACTTTATTAGATATATAAACATGGCTAATTTCAAGTAGGGAGATACTCAAACACGGCGCAGAAAAGCTGCATGGAGGTACCTAAACCACTTTTGTCTGCTGCCTATTGAGATAGGCCAAGTCAGGGTATCGTGACTATGATAGTTATAAACTGTTATCGAGCCCCTCGGATTGATTCTACAACCCAATTGTTAGTACATACATAGTATACCTACATATATATATATATATCTCTCTCTCTCTCTCTTTCAGCAGAACGGCTAACCACACAACTCCCCCTCGTCTAGGTATCATAGTATCCGTATAGACTCTGTCCATTACTGTGAGCGAGAGATCGACCTCTCCGAGAGACGCAGGCGCAAGAGTCGCTTTGACCGCAACGGTGTCCCCGAAGATCCTGCCAGCGCCCGCCTGCACCTGCTATGTCGCACCTTGCGCGACGACCCCACCCGACTGGGGAAGCTGGTGCAGTACTTCAAGACGCCGTATATGTTGCGAGAGTCGAGCGCTCCCATCCTTGCGAGGACCATTGCTGTGCTCCCCAACCTGAGATATGTCGATCTCCCCGAGGGCTTGTTCATGGACGACCCTGTCCACCATACCCTCAAGTTGGAAGTCCAAGCCCGATGTCCGGGCCTTCGGAAGATGACGTACCTGGCGGGTAGCGAGCGCAGCCTCGAAGCCCTCGGTCGTGGGACTGTATGGCTGCATCTGGAGGTTCTTGAGTTGCAGAGAATCAACATGGACCCCGCGCTCCTTNCGACGGGTCCTCGCCACGATGCGGCATCTCCGC
>JAPESX010000680.1:0-15376 GCA_029590615.1 Nemania bipapillata | reverse complement strand
CTTGTCTTTGGCTGTCATGGATTCTGAACTCGACAGCGAGGCCGCATCGGCCAAGGTGCCCGCGGGGAGGCCATCGTGAGAGACGAGGAAACTGCTGCTTCTGCTCGGAGGATGGGTTGTGGTGGTCGCGTATATCCTAGGTGTCCCAATAGGCCAGTACATGACTACCCTTGAAGCCTGGGAGCCCGCATTCGAAGATTGGCTAGTTCAGCAAGTTGCGCCGCAGAGTGAATGGATCATACGTATATAGTGCTGCTACCCCATCGCTTCAATGTCGCGAGAGAAGTTACATGAAGCAGTGCCCAAAGATAGGTAGGTAGGTATATAAGGCAGGTATGTAGTCGATGTAGGTAGGTATATCGAAGTAAAGAAGGGGTCAAGCCGTCGGGAGCTACATAAGTACCATCTTCAATGGCTACAACGTATGCCACTATGGGGTATCTAATGTACAATACATGTATGGATCTGTGCTGTACTTGTAATGTGGACCTGCATAATGTACTACATTATGTATATGTATGTAGGTACCTGGCACCACTGACATGTATGTACGTACATAGATAGGTACCAGGTACCAATGTTAGGGGTAGGATACCGCTATGAGAGATTCCATATAACCTGTAATGAGGTATGTACCTACCTCATATGTACCTGCCTACACCAGATCAGTTGGATCCAGGGCCGAACAATCGTTTTCATCAAAAGTTATTGAACCTTGCCTACTTTCCATCCTCTCTCTCTTATTTTCTTTTATAAAAACAAATCAATTGAGATGCACTTTTAGCGGCCACGGGTATCATTGCACGACTCGGTTTTAGCTGATCTAGAAAATATCAATTGGTCTAGAGACTACCGACTGATTTGAAGCTATATGCACGGTATATATGCGAGGCTACGGTTCCCATAGATCGCCACAATAGAAGCAATGGCATCAGGCCGCTCAGCAACGAGGGCTTCGGTCGCGCCAGAGAGGTTCAAGAGTCTACTCCCAACACTGCAACCCACTATTTATCATGACCCGAACGCGAGCAAGTCTCCAAACAAGTGAGTGATCGGCATATACCTTGCTTTCCCTCTCTCACCTTCCACCTCTTGCCTCCTATATTCTGCCTTCTATACCTCCCACCTACGCAGGGCTACTCTTAACTCTTATCTGCCACGTATTTTGCTCACCATTTATTTGTTAGCATTCGCACCATTGCTTGGAATCCCCTGGGGACATATCTAGCCACTGGGTGTGCAGACAAGACACTACGTGTTTGTAGGTTTCTTGCCCTCGATCCTGATATACTAATTTGATCATGCTCTGCCCTTGGCTTACCTGTCATCTTAAGGGAATGTCGATAAGCCTAATGTCCGCCAGACGACAGAGCTTCGAGGGCACGCTGCCCCCATCGAAAAAGTTGCTTTCAATCCTAGTAAGGAACTCGAGCTCTGTAGCGTGAGTAGCGACGGCGTTGTGAGATTTTGGGACGTCAAGAACAAAATTGTCTTGAACGAAGTTCGAGGCTTGGGAGAGACTTTTACCTTGGCCTGGGCTCCCAAGGGTGAACATGTTGTTGTTGGCAATAAGGTGCCCTAATTGAACTCGCCCTGCTTACCAAAACTCCTGAGCTCACCAGTGCACAGGAGAACAAGTTGTTTGTACTTTCGCCCACTGAACCTGCACCTATCTCCGCACACCAGCAACCTACCATGACCAACGATATAACATTTTGCTGGAGTGGCAAGAGATTATTCGCTACCACAGGGGATGGCAAAACTAGAATCCTTTCTTTCCCAGGGTTCGCACCAGCTTATCAATACGATTATAAGGAGGTAGAGGAGAAGGAGTTTATGCTACCAGGCCACACGTCATCCTGCATCGCGGTTGAGCTTCATCCCTTTAACAGATACCTCGCCACAGGAGGGACAGACTCTCTTATCGCGCTCTGGGAAACACATGAGTGGAATTGTGTTCGGACTATCACAAAAATGACGGGCCCAGTTCGAAGTCTCTGTATGCAAACAAAATGGCACCTCATTGGTACGGGAACATAAGTGTTAACATGGTGTTACAGCCTTCTCTTGGGACGGCCTTTTTATCGTCGGTGGAAGTGACGAAGGTTAGTCTTCGGCATTCGGGCTGGCACGCCGTCAATAGGGCTAATCTATTATAGGCACCGGGCTTGAGATCACCGTCTCCGAGACGGGAGAGCATCTCTGCACTTATAAGACGCGAACACCCTCTCCTGTTGTGGCATGGGCGCCAAACCGGTATGCTCTTGCGTATACTGATATGGGCAGTCTCAGGATAATAGGGGCAAGTACAGGAGGGAAATAGGGAAATAGATATATCTTAAAGAGCTACTACCCCTTAACGACCCTATATGAGTGAGGTAGTGTGATATGGTGTGCTGGCACGGGGTACGACTGTGCCGGTGAACTAAGTTGGCATACACTTCGCTATGGCATGGCTCAATGTCGTTTGGCCATGTGCCTAATACAGAGCTTCGCGCCGTAGGTAAGTAAGTATACTGATTGACTGCCAGGTGTCAGCACGGAAGAACCAGATACCGGGGTTAGAAAGGGCGTAGGGCAGTTTGCAGGAGGTAGCTAAGGATAACGAGGATACCGTCCTACCACTGAGGTTACGGCGAAGCAACGAGAACATTTCCGCCCACACATACACTCGGTACCTTACATTAACCATGCTCTATTCCCTTTGGTGTGTCAAATTCGACACGGCCTACGCATGAACCGTATGTATCGCGTGCAGGCTACTTGGTATGAATATATCGACAATCCTCTTGACTCTCGAGCACGATTTTAGAGATGTGCTCGAACCCGAGTAGCTTACTAGGTAATCGAATACCTTTGCATGGATTTATTCTACTATGCTCCAAGCTGATCGAGACCAATGCTACCTACACCAGCCTGGTGAAGTTTACATTACAAATCAGGGTCCTACACTCCTATTATGTCTAAGTAAGAACTAAGAGCCCAATACCCAGGCGCCTACTGTACACAATGCTGTGTAGATGCACAACGAATGCCGTGTGAGGGAGATGACTGGCTGCCGCGGACTGTCATACCACCTTTTGTGCATAGCCCACGCCACCAGGGCGGAAAAAGTCCCTTGCGGCCGAGTGTCTTCCCTAGCGAACGGCATTCTGTATCTTGGTCTCCAGTTGTCGAGCGGTGGTTGTGACATAGATGGATGACGCAGCCAATGATAAATGCGCTTTAGGTTGTGCCGTCCTTCACTGCTGCCTCACTTGCATATAGTATATGCGTCCAGAGGGTTGTCAGGTTACCAATTTCATTTCCTCAGCTGACGACTTCTCCCGCTACTATCGAAGTTCAGCAGCATCGCATTGGGGGCTAGGCGAGTGCCATGCTCCAACACACTTGCGTACAGTACAGCACCCATGGACATATGCATATATGTACTGTACATACTGAATACGCGGTAAGCCCTCAGCGTGCGAACGAATATAGGTAGTAGATAGATACTTACCCATCTCGATCTCAAGATTTCGAGGGTTGAGCGTTGATTCATTTACATATATACATTGGCACATACATACGTCAAGGTTGTATGGGATACACATAGTTGGACATGATGTAGGTATGGATGTATGTTGGCGCTTGTTTAGGTAGTGTGTACCTACTTACATTATGTATGTAGGAGACTCGACTAGACTACATACCTTATACAATACATACTTACCAGTACGTACTTGTACCTATCTACATCTTAATAGTTCAAGGGTCTAAAAAGGTGGGGCTACTGAGGCGCATTACATTACTAAGTATGTATGTAGCCTAGACTAGTACGTACTTTGTTTGTTGTATGCTGCGTACATAGATGGACTTCTAGTACATACAGTAGGTAGATTAGGGAGATGGTAGATAGGTAAATGTTCTTACGCAGCGTAGCCATTCGCAACATCAGCTTTTGATTGCCCAAACTGCCTCTCAACTCGTACTCTCCTTTCAGCCATATTCCCGGTGTTGAACAATCGCTCCACGGCCGTTTTCTTCTCCGGGTTCTGGCTACTAAATAGATAGTCTATTATACTTTGGGTACCGACCGATCACATACTAACTTAACAATTACCTACATAAAGGCTCGAGTAGAGATAGATAGACACCGCCCCGGCACGCGGTCCCGCTTCACCTCGGCCGGCTGGCTGCAATCTATTCTGTACTTCCATCCCTCCCCTTTGCTTTTGTATAGTATCTACCGTATTAGAGGTTAATTAGAGGTTAGTGCCACTCTCCACTACGATATCGCCGATTAGTCAGTCGTCGACCTTTCAACAGCAAGAGAACAGCCATAGGCGCTGGATACTAACAGCAGTCTAGGAGCGAATCCTTGATGCGAAGGGCATAACCTACTCAGCCCGCCGTATATTCGCAACGGCACAGCATTGACCAGCCTATCCGGTGACTCTGTGGCGCGCTGGGTGCTCGGGTCGACAGCTTGCCCATCAGACGGCCACCCGAGCCACACCTCCCTCGCTCCTATCGAGGTCCAACTTCTCTCTGCCTGGCTTTGGTCGCAAGCAACAAGTGACAAGTGACCATGCCCACGACGGCCGAGCTCGCCGACTCACCATCTCAGGGCACCACCGACAATAGCCCGCCTGCCGATATTTCAGCCCATGTCATACCCCGAAGCAATAACGATGTTCCCAAGCCGAAGAGGCTTGCGTGCATGATATGCCGCAAGCGGAAGCTCCGCTGTGACGGTATAAAACCTAGCTGTAGCACCTGCACACGTCTTGGTCACTCATGCGCCTATGACGAGGTCAGGAAGAAGAGTGGCCCTAAGCGAGGCTACGTAAAGGCTCTGGAGGAGAGGCTGAGTAAGTGCTGGTCTATCGTATATATCGAGGGGTTGGTTTGAATCGCGCCGCCCAGCAAGCCAAGAGGCTGACCCCCCNACCGCATCTGTATAGAGCAAGTCGAGGAGCTTCTCAAGACTCAGGAGCCCAGCAGCAGCACGAGTCCCGAAACGACAAAGACGCCCAACGTGGTGTTTGAGCAGACCCGGAGCCACCAGGCCACCGCTCCCGCTAGCTTCAATGTTGCTAACACGTCGATACCGATCGCCGGCGACCGTGACCTGGACAGGTGGCGCTTCAATGGAGAATCGCCGCAGGGAAACGGGCTCGATGAATTCAGCTTCACAAGTAACATACCCATGGGCATGAGCAATATGGACCCGAGTTTCACATGGGAAATGATTGGGCTGGGTCTTGAAGAGCCTCTCCCGCCGCAGGAGACAATCGATGAGCTGTAAGTGGTGCGTGGCCATGAAATGCCCAGGATTCGGCTCACAGCGTGACTAGGCACCAGATCTTTTCGTAAAAAAATCCACCCTTCCCTGCCTATGATTCACAAATTTCGATATCTAGCAGCGATGAATCTGTATGTTTCAAACGCATTCGTCTCTTCCCAACTACGCTCGTCTACCCGTAAGCCTTGGTTGTGAAACACTCCCCACTCATTGGCATTATCATTAGGGCACCGAGTCAACGACCGCCAGTGGCGTTGCGATATGCGATATGGACTCTAGCCTGTTCCATTACGGACAAGTATAAGGATCTTAAAGAGCTCTTCTACCAGCGAGCTCGCAAATACGTGGAAGCCGACGCGATCAAGGGCTACGGCGAACATTCAATAACAATCGCCCATTGCCAAACTCACGTGCTGCTGGCCTCATACGAGTTTAAAATGATGTACTTCCCGCGGGCCTGGATGAATACGGGTGCAGCCGTGCGCCTTAGCCAGATGTAAGTCTTGATTCAGCATAGCGAGCAACCACCCATGCTCACTAGTGTGGATAGGATTGGTCTGCATCGAATCGATGGCAATGGGCTAGACGTCAAGCAATGTCTCCCACCACCACGTGACTGGACCGAGAGGGAGGAGAGACGAAGGACGTTCTGGATGGCCTTTTGCGAAGACCGATATGCCAGCATTGGAACAGGGTGGCCGATGACCGTTGATGAGCGGGACATCATGACTAACTTGCCAGCCTCAGAAGAGGCCTTCAATCTAAGCCGGCCAGAACAAACGCAAACTTTGAAAGACGCCATGAGCCCAGCCGGAGCGACCAAGTTATCGGCATTCGGTGGCATTGTGCTTATGGCTACTCTCTTCGGTCGCAACCTCACCCATCTTCATCGTCCAGATGTCGATGACCGGGATCACGATATGAACGGGGAGTTCTGGAAGCGCCATCGGCTTCTGGATAATATCCTCCTTAATACCTCGTTATGCCTCCCGAATCAGCTCAAGCTTCCAGCCGGCCTCAACAACCCCAACATCGTCTTCACGAACATGAACATCCACACGTCGACGATATGTCTGCACCAGGCTGCTATTTTCAAAGCCGATAAAAATATACTTNCCCCCGACGGTCAGCGCAGAGAGCAAGGTCCGGTGTATCACGGCGGCGAATGAGATTGCGAGTATCATGAGAATGACATCGCATATGGATCTATCCGCAGTACGTTTTCACCATCCCCTGGCATATTGAACAATACTTACGAAGCGCATAGATGAACCCTTTCATTTCCTTTTGCTTATACGTAGCAGCGAGGGTGTTTGTCCAGTACCTCAAGAGTCGCCCCGACGACTGCCAGACGGCGGACTCGCTGCGTTTTCTCCTTGCCGCTATGAATGCGCTGAAGAAGAAGAATCCATTAACGGAATCGTTCTTAGTACAGCTTGATGTCGACTTGGAAGCACTAGGACTGCGAATACCAAAGCTCAAATCCGCGTTTCCGCGGAGTACAGATAGTGTAGGTCTTGTCCCTCCACTTGCTTGCAACCGTCACGGTCGACCAAGACTAACGTACAGCACTGAATAGCCAACACCGGGAGTGAACGTCCCGAACCTTCATGTAAGACCTGACGGTAGTCCTGACCATACCGCACCCAGAAACGGCGTTGAAGTCATATATGACGACCGGGGTTGCAACTTCATGGCTTTCGAGAAGGGGAATCCTATTACCGCCCCCGAGATTGTGGAGCCGGAACAGCAAAATCAAGTTGACGAGGGTCCACACGCCAATCCCTTTGGAGCCCAGCAGTGGTACTCTAGAAACCAGCAAATACCTTCGCGTGAACGGGGTTCGGGGCCCGACAACGCAGCTAACGGTGTGGTTATAACACCCATGATGTACACTCCCTATGTAGAAAACCAGGGCAGCGACGCAAATGATATATCGGTGTCATCTAATCCAGATGGACCGTCAAACCGACCGACACCAAACTCAAGCAGCAACGCCTCGGAGCAGCGGCGCAGTGTAGCTGGTGCGGGGCCTATGCCGAATTCCGGCGGTGTATCTTTCAGTGCCAGCCCCATCGGCTCGCATCAGAGTCTAGGGGTCCAGGGGACGGATATAGATACATCGAGGACACCATTCTTCTCCGATCATGGCTTCGGCCCTGGTATGACCCCGGGCATGACCCCCGGCCGAGCATTCGCCATTCCAGACACGCCCAGCAACGACTTCAGCATGTCAAGCGGCTGGGAATCCGGGCAGGCAGGGATGACTCCGAGAACAGCCGAGGCGATAATGCAGGGACTGAACATGCCTATGGATAGCCTAGAAATGAACTGGGACGCGGGGACATAGAAATAGAACGGCTCTCATCATGATAGTTCTTTTTGAGCTTTCTTTCTCTCTTTGTCTTTTTTCCCCCTTAGGTATATGCTCTTATTTCACTACCCGAGCAAACAGTATTAGAACCCTCGAATGCACCTACGACGGGAGATAAGTCGGCGTTATGGCGTTGCCTAATAGGAATTGGCGAAATGAACCGGCGGGATTAGTCGGGCTGGCACGACCATATGATATTTATTGGTGTTATCATCAGCCTTGCTCAGTAGGCTTTATATGCTTAGGTTGGGTCTCAGCAAGGACGGTTGTATTATCACGTCCCATATCCGAAAGGGCCTCGAACAAGAGGGGGAAGCAATCTTCAGAACAATCAGTGTATTATATACGGACAACGTAGGGGGGTTGGGGGTTGGGGGTTGTCTCTATTATAACGGCCTTTGATGTCCACTCCAATCACGATAATCACGTACGACATATAGACATTTGATTAATGAGAGAGAAAATCTTCAGATCTGTTACGAAAAATACCACCCGCGTTTAAAAGAAGGAAGGAAAGGAAAGGAAACCCATGATGCATGCTCTTTGCCCATCAATTTCTACTACTTCATGTGCTTTTACGTCTTGTCCTTGTCCTTCCTCTCCAGATTCTATGCAACAACACGCCAATCAAAGTAGAGAACTCTTGAACGGCAGCGTAGGCAAGTTGCCAAGAGGGATGGATGTCTGATGAGACATGCCAAGCCTAACAGTCTAGAGGATCGAGGTACTCGTAGTCAACGGAACCCCGTACGGTAGGTAAATATTCTCGGCTTCCAGGTGGCTAGAGCCAATGATACATTCTCTCTTGAATGAGTAGCCATAACACCCTAGAACACTTGGTTGCTACATCATATGGCGTACATCCATTAGTATTCGCCATGTCTAAGCATCTTGACGAGATCGAGCGGCTCCAACGTGAGAATGGACGATGAAGACGCGAGATAGAGCCAAAAGAGTGCGAAATGGAAGAAGAGAGGCGTGAGAGGTAACAACTGAGGCACATTGGTACAGGCAACCACGCCGAGGGTTTTTTTACGCGACTGTCACCTTCACAATTTTGGGGGCTCTCTTACCTGTCGACAACTCTGTGACTTCGACTTCCCCTACCTGTGCCACAAAAGTCGGCGGTAAACCCTACCCTGTGTGGCTTCATCATTGGGGCGGCTTCGCTCATGTTCAACAATACCCTTTCAACGAGATCAACAAGACTTTTGGCGATAAGGGACGATTCCTCAATCGTTATATAGCTATTATGAAGCAATGGTGGCCTGCCCTCGCCTAGCGGCTACCTAATGAAATGGATAGTACGGTTTTCGAGAAATCTGGAACCAAATCATCGATAGCGTGGATATTTAAGCATCCCGTATGCCCAGGTTACGTGTAGAAATGAAGAAGCGTGCGTTGAATACTGGCGCGCTCCAGCCTGATATTGTATTTCATGGTGAGATTCATCCCCGAACAAGCACACCACGGACCTAGAGACATATGACTTGACTCACGGCACACCCGACAGGATAGGTGAAGCGCCGAAGTCATGTGTCTAGTGATAGCAAAGAAACTCCTGATCTGTATTGCATATTCGAGGCTAGGATATCCTTCACCCAGCCTTCTAGGTCGGGAGACGAATTGGGAGAAGAGTGATGTGGGACTAACAACCTATAGTCTGTACTAAGCAATGTACGTGAATATGCACCATCATACGTACCTAGAGTCTTAGAAGTCGGGTTGCTCACTATATAAATCGATAACCCTGTAGAATATCTATCCGACAAGCTGGATCCAACTGACCGACTCGATTTCGGAAATTATGTAATACGGCTTGTCAGTTAGTCGACACGAGTGGTATCACGAATCTCTACAGTGGCTCGCACGCTGGGGCGGCAGAGAGGAAAGGCTCGCGATATTGTCGATCAGGTAGGTATTCGAAGGGCTAGTTGCTTGCCAGAGCTCCCTGGGCAGTGGAGTACCTATTACCTATTGGAAAAATGGCTTAGAGGCAATTAAAGCCACCTATCTAGGTCCTAGATAGGCTATATATAAGAATTCTGTACCTACATAGAAGCGGGTCTGCAGGCATGTAGCCATTTGAGAGTGGACGGGTTGAAGCCAGTGAGGGGTGGCCGGGTGGGCGCTCGAGCGGGGCTGCTCAGCTGTGGCCTGTGCCTAACCGCTCCAACTAACCTAGCATCAGGTTAGGTAGGTAGGTACAGAATACAAGGCCACCACCCACACTACCTACTACAAGGACGAGTCCTATAGCAAGTTTCACGTAATGATAATGACGCGGGGCAGCAATGTTGACGAACTGATAACCGATAGGTAGTTAATACTCTTGTAGATACCTACCGAGGAAAAGCGAGAACAATGAATGGTAGAGCGATGACAGTGATTCACCCATCCGTCACACCCAGACCTTTTTTATTTCCGTGCTCCATCGCCCATTGCCAGTTTTTGTTTTAATTATTTCTGTGACCACGATCAACCCTCATGGACGGCCGATATTGGTCCGATTTGACCCAGGTCTTCATACGCGGACACAACACAGGCGACTAATAATACCCTTCCCGCGGTCTTTCCCTGCCCAATCTCCTCGCACAGGAAGGGCCAGGCGGCAACGGGGACGACCACGACTACGACCACGACTACGAACGCTCCCGCCTCAATCTTCTGTTTTCCAGGTGGCCCAGGTGTTTACTCGTGATTGCGCCTGCCGTTGTCAATATATATCTGTGTCCCGTTGCCCCTCCTTCATCCCTCCCTTCCTACCTCGCTCGGACACCTGCTATATATGCTATATATTATCGCTACTGCCTCGACGAGATATCCATTTTCTCACCTTCCATCTCTCATCTATTTGCCCCTCCCTTCCTTCTGCCTCTCCCTCTACCTTGTTCTCATACTGTTAACAAGCAGTATGCGACATGGGCTGGGTTAAGGCGCGAGAAAGCTGCGTTGGTCAGAAGCATCATCGACGGCGGTAGCAGCACTATCAACAGGAACAACAGTAACAACAACAAAAACAACAACAACAATAACAGTAGCAATAACAGCAACAATAGCATCAACACCACCAACAACAACAATCTCAAGTACAAGAGCAAAGGCAAGAGAAGGAAGGACCGGAAGCAGTTTTAGATTTTGATGATAATAAGTAAGACGACTACCACCGCGACCTCCCTACCGACTACAACGACGACGACGACGACGACGACGACGACGACGACGACGACGACGACGATAACGATAACAAAGAATAAGAAGGGGAAAGAGAGCAAAAAAACAACAACAAGAAAAGAAAAGAAGCGCTTGAGATTCCATACATATATCCATCAGACCATCATGGACCCTACCTCGATACATTTCTCCTCCCCAGAAGATCATCACCACCCACTCACGCACGATGTTCATCATCACTCGAGCCAACCGCCGCCACCACATGCCTTCCGTATCTCGGCCCTCCCATCACATCCGAGCCTCGACCTCTCTATCGACACGCCTGATTCCATCTTCCAACATCATCTCCAGCGGCTCAACATGAACACCCTCTCCAACATACCCGTAGTCCATGCCGACTTCGCCCAAGCCCACCACTCAACACCTGACAGCTTCGAACGCGACCAACCTCCGACGCCTGCGCCACCAGCTCACATCCATCGTCATGCGTCCATTTCCCAACCACATCCGCCTCACCCGCACTCGCACTCGCACTCGCACTCGCACTCGCACTCGCACTCGCACTCACATCACACGCCGCCGAGCCCTTTGCCCCCTCATTCGGGCCCGCCGAGCCAGCATCCGTTCAGCCTCTTGACTTCCACTATCCCCATATCTCAGCCAGGCAGTATATCCCAGAGCAATCCGGAAGATGATGTTTTTACCTCTCAATCCGGGCCACCGTCTCTAGTTACAGTGCCCGAACCGCCGGCGGAACAGCGACCACAGGGGCAGTTAGTGAATAGAATAGTTATTGATCCGCCAAACCTCCAGGCCTGGCGAGAAAAGCTGTTCAATGTTGATGATACCATTGTATTGACGAATGACGAGTGCGCTCTATCTATACCCTAACCTCACTCCAAAGCGTTGATGTGAGAGCTAATACATACTGGCCCCAGATTTGAAACTTATTTCCCCCATATTGATAATGTCTACTCGCATCGCTCAACTCAAAAATACAAGCGCAAAAACTTCAGTGAGTAATCTTTCGCGTTTATATTTGGATATTTTAGCTTGGCCGAGGTTCGTGGTGCAGAAGCCCGTGATATCTTACAGAAGCTAGATAATAGAGACATATAGAGCGTCCCAAAACCACAATCGCTAATGAGGTACTATTAGTCTCCCATTATTGGGACTGTCGAATGAAAGGAAGACCTCCTGGAACTCCCAAGTCTGATGATCCTGCCAAAAAGAAGCGGAAGCGCTTTGCACGAGAACGAGATCTTTGCGATGTTAAAATTAAGATCACAGAACACTTCCCCGACGCAACTTTCTCGGCAGATGGTACTATCAACGCCTCACCGACCGCCGGCTTCCCGTCGATGCATCAGTTCCCAGATGGGACGGTACGTCCTCTCAGCCGTTCAAGTACCACCAAGAAGTATTGGACAATCCAAAGAGTCAACGGCAATGGAGGCAATGGTAAGGGGGATGGCGTTCCAGGGCCCCACAAACACACGCTTCAGAAGAGCGACGAGATCAAGAAATCCACTGTGCAAAGATTTCTTGCTGCACAAGAAAAAGAAGCCAAGAAAGGACATGTGAGTCTTGACCCTGTATTCTCTGTTGTGGTTTGGTCGATTATTTCTCTTTCTTTTCCCCTCCAGTATGTGGCATTACATTGCAGTCCCCTTGGCAGGTTCGCATTGTGTAGACCAGAGCAGAGTAAAAACACGTTGCCCGGCAGTGCTATATAACTAGGTGCACGTTCTGATCAAGATTTGGCAATACCATCGCCATTTTATGACGCTTTATGTACCCAGAATGCTAATAGAAGATTGCAGAAACCAGCGCAGCAAAAGAGGCCATCCGGGAATGCCCTCGTGACTGCTAAGAAGCACTCAAAAGATCATCAATTGAAGCTCTACGCCGCAAGTTTTTGGTAAGACTATATCGCAATGGTGAGGTGAACTTCTGCTGATGCACGAGTGGCGGCAGTCCCTTCTCTCAACGAGTATGGATCGCGCTTGAGGCAAAGGGCATGCTTTATCAGTATTGCGAGACCGACCCCTTCAAGCGTCCAACTCAGCTGCTAGAAGCAAATCCACGAGGACTCGTGCCAGCTATTCGTCAAGGTGATTGGGCCAGCGGAGAGAGCACAGTCATATTAGAATATGTGAGTGTTGGTGATTCTCGAGCACCGTTTTTCCTCGCCATTGCTTACAATAGATATACAGCTCGAGGATTATGACCAAGGGGTTCCTCTGCTGCCAACAGACCCAAGGCTCAAAGCTAATTGTAGATTATGGATTGACCATGTATGACGCACCCTCCTTCTATTCCCTCTCGTGGGAGCTCTTCAGGCTAACCTATGCAGATCAATGCAAATATAGTCCCACCCTTCTTCGCTTTGATGAGGACAGTAGACGCCCAAAAACAGACTGAGTTCATCGACAGGCTTCAGGGTGACATCTTAGCATTAGTCCAGGCCGCTGATGAGCGAGTAAGTTCCAAACATCACCGACTCGGATTTATCTCCTTCTGACTTTGTATTCAGGGTCCTTATTTTCTTGGGGGCGACTTGTGTCTCGTTGACGTTCACCTTGCCCCTTTTGTTCTTCGGATGTCTCGCATACTCCGCGGATTCCGTAATTGGCACGACCCGATGCTAGGTACACGCTGGCAGCAATGGTCGAATGCTCTAGAACAGAACCCACATGTTCAGGCAACTACGAGCCAGGATGAGCTCTATATTGAAACGATGGATCTATTTCTGAACTCTCGGCCCCAATACGGTGAACAGCCGTTATGTTAACAAAAAGAAATTTGCAATTGAGTCTATTTTCAAACAAAAAAAAGAAGACAAGAGGAAAGAGGAGGAAAAAAGAGCAAGGAGAAGAGNAAAAAAAAGAGAATCGAAGAAAAAGGAACGAAAAGACAAAATAAAGAGTCTCTCATTTATGTGGCTATGACAGCGGATAGAGAAAAGTAGCGGGATTATGCATGCATTGTGTTAGACAGGTTTTATTGAGTTAGGTACGATACTGCATAGGGGGAAAGGGGCGGGGGTGAGGGGGGTCATCTGTCGAAGAATTACAACAACGCGATGTTGCGGGAAGAGGATACAAACAATATGGACAAGCATTTAGGATGCCACTGCAGGCCAGCAAACATTCAAACAGCATCGCAAAAACCGGCCAGGAAGTTTTATCAAGGGCTCAGCATACGTTCTGTTCGCAACGACCAAAGGAGCCAGAATGTGGCCACGTCCCTCAGAACGGACAAACGGATGGCGTCAGATGTTTCTAGACTTACGGGCCCCGACTGTGGTTGTAATTGTCATGGGGTAGGCACGCAAATGCATAATGCGATGGTGGGTGGGTGGTATGGAGAAGAATCACAACACGGTCATTTTCCGTTCTCATTTTCTGTTTTCATGTCCTGTTTCTACGGTGATATATCGGACGGAACTAAGCATATAGGGAGGGATGTATGAGCGAGGGTTGGTAAGGCGGGCATGCACGTCTACCTATGAAATATTCATGTATATTTATACAGATGCCTACACAACAGAAGAGTGCCTATAATATTCCAACCGTCAAATCGTGCGGCTGCTCACGATGGTCTTCTTCAGCTAGACTTCATTCCTGGTCTCGCCATTTAGCAACCAGTATACTGTTGACCAAAGTCTGACATCTCCATGTGTATTCTAAGGAAGAATATACTCTAGGGGAACTCGGATCCATAGGCTAGCGTCGTGGAATACCTCGTTTGAGCGCACTTGTGCTGTTTCATCCATGACAGATCGAACGCATGGTTCGGGCTAAGTACAGTCACTCTTGGGGCGAAGTTAGCCGGTAACTGCTATGCCGGTATGGATGGATTCACTCGAGTTGAAGATATCGTGGGTATTCTTAGAAAACTATCTGCACACTTAGAAGGCAGACGGGTAGCAAAACCAGTATGGCGATTTAGATGATAAATAGATGATATATTATTGCCTGTTTTGGCGGCGTCGATCTATTTCGTGACGTTACGAGCGCACAACATACTCAACGGCCATAGACAGGGGCACAAGCATCCTTCCGATCGGGCGCAAAAATCATCTCCTGTCCTCTCCACGCCCCGCTCCTTTGCCCGCTCTACTCGTTCCAGGAGACTTCGGTATTTAGTCTCGTTGCCACATAGACTTCAAGTGTCATGGAAAAGTCTACGCTATGGCGAAGGGGGTGGGTTAGTCTCCTTCCCCCTTGTCGACACGGACAAAACCCGGCCGGCGGTAAGAGGCCTCGACGGGACTTTCCCGAAACCTCGAACTCGCGGGATTGTGGAGGGCTAATCAAGATGGCGTGGATTGAAATACCGTCGTGGACTCGAGACATATGTCCCAAGCTCTTTTCTCCTTTCTTTTCCTCCTTATACTCGGGCGTACGTGTATGGATTTCGTGAATCGATCACTTCGATAGGCCCCTGCCCCCGCCCCCCTAACTAAAGACAGCATTTATCCACGCCCCACGATGCACGACCTCAAGGGGAAGATCGCGCTCGTCATCGGCATGGGC
>JAPESX010000068.1:0-31809 GCA_029590615.1 Nemania bipapillata | reverse complement strand
CATGCCCTGTTCCATCGCATCATCGTGCAGCGCGAGCGAGCGCCCTGCAAGGGCTCTGCACTGCCACGATGAGACCCTTTATCTATAGTGCGCGATGGGCGATGCAACCCAACGAGATCATATGGTACCAAACGAGGCAAAAACGCTTGTCGATCACCTCAGTGGGTGGATGGGAAAGAGCTAGGGCCGGTCTTTATTCCCCATGACAAGAACAAAAATCCCTAGAACTATCCCAAGGGTCTTCAACCCCTTGCCCGTGTGGAGGGTTAATGGGACGTCGATATGATCCAGGTAGTGGATGGATCCTGGGAATACATCCGAGTCTATTCTTGGTCTCATGGCACACCTCACCTCACGGAAGCTTTCCTTGAACCTTCGCGCGCCCGAACTCGGGACCTGCAGCTTTCGCTTCTCCCCTGAAAGACACCCACCCGGCACAAGATAGGATGAAAGACCCTGATTCATATCGCCCCCATCATAAGATCGACCTCTCACTAGACTACGTCGCTTCCATCAGGGGACTTCGTATAAACGCATGCAAAGGGGCATACCACACCCACTTGCCGTTCTGATCGACCGTCGGCACCGTCACACTGACGACACCGCAAGGCTTGCACAACGCCAAAAGCCCATGTTTTCCTGATTGTTCGTCTCTCTCGCAATTTTCAGCCGTTCATGATCCCTGGTAATATGTGCGATAGTCGTGTGGCGATGCTCATGTAGAGCTACTTGTTTGCTGACGACAGTGGGCGATTGTGTACTTCCTTCCTATCCACACCCCTTGTGAACCTCACCGCCCCTGGCGATATAGTAAACCCGCCGGATAGTATATACGGCTTCGGACAAGGCTGTGAGGCTATCTCGGACACGAGAAGATCGTCGCCGAGGCCTCGTACTGCAGTATTGTCGTGGTATCAACGGCAACGACCACTTAGGCGGCTTTCTCCGTGGTGGTCAGCAGTCTGACATGTTACTCCGGAATTTGATCATGTAGCTTCACAGTATCATCAACGTTAGGGGCCATCAGTTGTAGGATTCACAACCTATTAGATATTTCTTTCTATGGGGAGCGGTGAGAAATCTCTAATAGTCTCAACCAATGAACCCACATCCAGTCTTAATATTGAGATCTGCCTGAAGTACACATAGCAGCGTGCGTGGTGTTGAGAGGGCTAGCCTTGCCTCGAAGCGCCATCCGCTTGCTATCTAAAGCGATGTCGGTCTAAGAGAACAAGTGATTGATAACCAAGGCCCCCTATTCAAAGCGGCCTCACTAGAGCATTGAGGTAGCTGATGGGGCAAGGTAGTTGAAGTCCTCCAGAGATAGGGCCAGGGATCTCTTAGGGAAAAAATGGTAGACCTATTCTTGGATTTTGTGTCGACCCATATCAGAGCTTATTCTACAGTAGGGTTGACAATTTTCAAAGAGCGATGAGCCTATATCGAAGATTGATAATATTCTCATACATTGACCTTTTACCGACAGTATGGCGGGCGCCCCAATCCTTGACTTCTACCATTCCAAGTGTCTATACTTATCCTATGCGTAGTGCCTCCGTTATACATTTCTAGAGATATTATCCTACAAGATTCATCTAGACATATCTATTAGAATACGTATAGACGGACTAGAATTGCAATCCTACATGGTAACTTTGAAATACCCCTCATACAACCTAGGGCATGTTACCCGTGGCTTGGTACGCAAAACCATTATCGATGAGACCTGCAATGGTGACTGGAAGCAACGTGACATTTGGAGCACCCATTCTCTAAACCAACCAGTCGTCAGCCTCTTGATTGATCTTTATAGTCATCACCGGGGTCCACAGTTTATAATACGTTAGCTCAAAATTTGTGTAACACAGGTGATGGGATGGTAGAGACGGTAATTAAGATACTAATTATACAATATCGTGAACCTTCGTTTATGCGAATGTCTCGCGATTCTGTTTCCAAATAGTACGTTCTAATGATACCTTCCCGCTGTGTTATAGCAATCGCAAAGCATCAAGCGAACCAGACTGCCCATGGTCACCTACCCAGCCCAAACGTAGGCTAGGTATCCGTCTTCGCCTAGATTTCTGCCAGCGGCTCTAAACGATCCTAGAGGCTCACCGAATTTTGATTAATTTAGGGATTGTTTGCACCCGAGCCATTATTACGCAAAGATACGAGAGACGGATTGACTTCGTCTAGCCTATCGGACTACCTCCAACTACGTGCTCGTGTCGATAAAAGCCCGCCAAGAATGAAAATTCGAAGGTGCAGAGACGGTTCTATACCCGGAGTCCGGTGGCTTGTCGATGAACGCGTGTTTGGGATAAGGACATTCTGCATCCGTCGATATCCTATAACTATTTTTGACTCATAAATTTGGAATTTTTTACATTATCGATGCTCGTAGAAATAAGCGAAGTTACATCTCAATATTAAGAGAATTACCAATAGCAAGAACAAGTAACTGATTAATGTCTAGTTATTCATCGGTCCGTCTATAGCCGATGCTACTCTTGTCATATAGAACACTATAATTCATCTTGAAGAAGGAAAAGCCAAGGAAGGCCAAGTGATGGACAGGCACTCGATTGTTTTCTCTGCGTATTGATATCACGGTCATGGACTACGTGTGGGGGGAAATATCTGCGTTAAACTCTAAATCCTCTATATCCTATCTTTAGTTTTCTCTTCGAAGGCGATCGAATAATACATTGTCTGATCGTCGCCGTATCTCCTAGCCACTAACCCCCAAAATACCGATCGCTCGGTCTATCATCCTCTACACAGACCTAACATCAGCCAAGGTGGGTATCCTCATAGCTCCGTATACCAACCCATCTCTGCAATGCCCTACCGTAGGCCCTTTCCTGTATGACGTATCTCCCATCTATGTAGAAGTTGGTTGCTCCGACATGTATGCTATTCACTTAACATGGTAGGTGAGTATCATAATCACTCCACGTGTCGCCTTCTCATTCCAATAGGCTGTAAAGATATTTTTCAATCCCTATTCATCATGGGGACAGCAAAGCGACCTCAGGTAAGGTGGCCTTCCAGTACTTGGAACATCTCATCAACAGACTGCTCGCTATGAGGCTGGCATTCTTGTTAGCAAGGCATGGTACCATTATTCTCTAGCCTATCGTGATCTCGCTAGGAGGAGTCAATTTTCTCCCTAACTCGTTCTCGGTATATATTGACAGCTGAGGCAACCTATGCTCCTGAGTCTTTTACTTTGCTACTGAAGACATAACCTTCGTCCTAGCTTAGCCACTTCATGTACTAATTTCTAGAATAGTTCGCTATTATGATGTAGATTATAATATATTGCGTCAACACATCCTGATGAACAAGATCCAAGAAATTTATCGGGACTTTACATCAACCTCCTTTAGGTTTCACTTGGTTTTTTTBTTTTTTTTTTTTCACCGCGGCCTCATTATTAGCCCTTCGAGTACCTCAGTTCTCAGCCTTGCGTAACCTCGCCATGAGAATCTCAGTAACTCAGGCCTTAACAAAATGCAGCGTGAGGATTATGATCATTGATCATTTAACTGCTCTCTTCCCTCTTCTACCAGCCTTGAAGCAAGCCTAGTACCCATCCCAGTCCTCAGCCCCTCATTTATGTTTGCCTCGTGAAGAATATTCAATATTGATGGAGTTAATAGAGTTCAAAGGCCAATTTTCCCTTAATATTAGGACAATATATTCTCAAGCAAATTTTATAGATGGCCCTAAACGGAACTATCTGTGAAGGTTGAAGCCCAGACTAGATATGTAAATTATTTAGAAGTAAGCTACTACAATTATTGCTCTTTCATATCTCTCACACTACAGTAAAAGAGACGCGGATGCTATTCCAGACATTACTCGTTGGAATAGAAAGATGCAATACATTCCGAAAATTAACTAGAACATGGTAGTGGTGGCAAGGAATCATTTTTATTTCCTAGACGGCTCTCATCATGGAAAGTTATTTCTATGTACTATATTTACACTAGCCTAGCGAGAGCCGAATAAGATGTTGTCTAGTTAAACTGGGAACGCATACCCTACTCATGCTGTCTCAGTTAGGATCTAATTAATACTAGTTCTGTTAACTACGGGCTCGAGTTGATTATTATTAATAGACATATTCTAATCTAGCAGTAAGATCATAAAGCCCCTTCTTAGCGATTATTATATAACTCCAGTAGTTCCGTGATACTAGATGGCAATTGGCGTACGGCATTCGAAGCCTACGGAACTCCAAGCCCAAGTACGAAGGAGAGGAATTCCGACGACAAAATATATGGACCGGGTTTCTTGTTTTCATCCTATTCGTTTTTTCTTATATCCTTACCGACGTAGCACCCACGTCTAGACACACTACCCTCCGACTCTATCCAAGCTGGCTCTTCCTCACTACCTAGGCTTGGATTGGTGATCGAGGCGAGAAATGTAGTTTCATGATTCTAGAAGCTGTTGGGTGAGGCAGTCTGTCAGTCACCTCTTATTCGGTTTTTCTAATCTAAGTTTATGCTCGTCTAGCCCATATAACTCATGTCCAACATGGGGGTGTACATACCCGTACCACTCATTTGATCATTCGGTTTATGTCCGTTCGTACTCTAACTATTTTGAAAAGGATTCATGAACTTACCTAGATAGTTCAGACAATCGGTCTTAACAACAACCTACTCCGAAATAATTAGGTACGTAATATGTGAAACATAAGGAACCTAGTTATCTCTGCTTTGAGTAAGAATATGTAAACTATAGCCTGCTAGAAATTTAGGTAGCTGTCACTCATGATTGCTGATTAATTATATGTGTTAATTATCATCTACACCTAACCTTCTTACTGTTAAACCTAGCGTTAGAGGCATACTAATGGTTAGTTTTAGTCGTGAAGTTTGGCTCCTAGATTCACATGAGAAACTTATGTCGCTCAAAAAGGCTCTATTTGGTTGTATAAATTTTGTATTTGGGTGATGGTCTCTATCCAAAGTACGTAATATTTTCAACAATTTGCGCTTAAAGTGGTCAACGAGGGTATATTGATTTGATCCTTGCGTTTATTATATCGTATAAGCCGGATACTAAATTAGCTGAGTTAAAATTTCTGTTGTACATATGTATCGAGAACATTCGCAACGCCGGCGTGTCCCCATCTAGCTATACACATTCCAGTAGAGAGGAGAACTATAATCCCACTCACCCCATGATCGTACATTTCTTCGCTAACTTTACAGCTCCCATGCTGTGTTCCGAGGTTTGAATATCTTCCAGCCCTCCTTCTCCTGTGTGGAAGGTTAAAGGGGTGCGATTGTAGCCGCGCTGCGTCCCTACAAAGACAAGGGCCACCTCTGAACTCCTGGCCATCCAAATAGTCCGCCAAATAGCGAGACGAGTTTATCCTCTGAAACCCATAGGCGAAAAATCTAACTTTGAAAAGTCAAAACCTCCATAAGGCAAGGCTTGCTGATTGGTATTATCATCGTTATCCATCATCAAGTTTCCCCACATATCTAGGCTGAAATTTGCCGCATCCATATTACCTCCTAGATATTGGTTCATATCACCTAGGTCAAGCGACATCTGTTGATAAGGTGATGTCTGCTGTAGAAAAAAGGGCTGTGATGCGGAGGATGGCGACTCAGAGGAGGCCGTAAACGAAGATGGCCCACGGGAGGATGACATTAGCCGACGGAGACGAAGAACGAACTCAGGAACATCGACCTGCTGCCCGCATTGCGCGAGGGCTTGCTCTCGAACTGCCCACGCCTTGAGAGTAAATTGCGCTTGGCGTTCGATTTTCTTTTGCGAAAAATCAAATAAGTCTGGATGGAGATCATGGATCGACCCGAGGGCGACCCAAGCACGCTCAGTAAGCTTGCCTGTCGGCCTCTTATAAAGCTTGGCGGTAAAAAGAAGAAGAGCATCGGTGTGGAAGCCTGCCCTGATAAACCACAGGAACCCCGTATGGGCTAGGCGTTTATATACTTCGGCGTTTCTCGAGTGGTTGATCACGAATGATTTGAATAGACTGTCGATCTGGTCGAATATCTCGGTCCCGAATTCAGGCTGTTCGCACATCGGTACCATGACATCCCTCATCTTGTCAATAAAGAGAGGGCGTATCATCGACGCAGCCTGTTGGACACCCCCTGCGGCTGGATCGACATATTGCCTTTCGAACTCAGCCAGCTCTACATCGATCTCCTCGACAAGAGCGCGATACGTCTCAATCGGTCCAGGTGAGGGATCCTGAGGATTGCGTTTGCCACCATCGCGTAACGCTAGGAAGGCGGCCTCGAAGGCACGGTGCGTCCTATTCGTAAATCGCTGATAGGTGTAGACGATAAGGACAAATGCCATCTCGGAAGGTCCATTCCGGGGTATAAGAGGCTCCAATGAGTTCGGAGATAGATCTTCGTCATTGAGATTTAGGGGCATTTTGGTGTCCCAATTGGAAGGTACCCAAGCGTGGCTCAGACCGGACAGCATAGCATATCTAGAATCTTGTGTAAGAACGTGCCACCACACTCTACGTCGCATCTCACTCTCAAAGGGCGAGAGATTGAAATGCTCGCCGTCACGATGATAGCCCATTTTCTGGGCAATGCGCATGACTGTGCCACCCATGATCCAGATCGAATGGTTGTCAGCACGACCGTTTAACGAGAGCTATGCAATTATTTGTTAGCGGAGAACCAGAAACTCAGAAACACCAAACTTACCATATAGAGCAACAGGGCCTGCAATATTGTCATGTTGTAGTTTCTGAGGAAGTTTGCTCTAGTTAACGCAAGTTTCGTGCCTCTAGTGAATCGGTTCAAGGCGTCATCCCGGGTCATGCCAAGCAATTGAATTGCTTCCTCGTTAGTGAGTGACACGACAGTCATGGTATAGATGGCAAAGAGGAGGGCCTGATATGGCAACGGAACTTTGTTAATATCGGAGGCAGCGTCCATCACATATGGCTGTAAGCTTGGAGCATGGATTAATTTGGTTAGGGGGTTAACCCTGTCAGTGAAAAGCTGCCATAATCTGAAGACGTTGACGAGGCTATATTAAAATGGGTGTTAATAAGCGTAAAGATACTAGAATCTCAATGCGATAAACTCAATATTAAGAAGAAGCATATACGCACTCTGGTTGTAATTCCTGAAGATCAATCGATGCATCCTCAACACCAAGAAAAAGGTCGGCACTGTTGTCGGCGCTGTTTTCGGGTGAGAGACCGGTTGTGCCAGATTCGGATTCTTGGTCTTCGTCGTCGATGAGATTTCTCATCGCTGTCAGCTACAGGCGGAAATTAGTACTTGTGCTCTTAGTTGAGCCGGAGAAGCGTAGGCGTTTTACCTCATCATGGAAGCTAATTCGGATCCAGTTGTCCATGAAACGAACAGTGCCATCCTCTTCGATAACCTTGCCAGTAGGTCTAAGAGACGGTTTGAGCTCATTTTCTACTTTTATGGCCGACAATGAGGCGGCTTGGCTACTGCTACTAGTACTAGTTTTACTAGGGTCAGGGGCAGCAGCAGTGACCGGCTCCCCCTGGGCTGGAGGAACATTGCCGTCTGCATATTGCTTGAGAAGCTGCTCGCAGCGTGCTAGACGCTCGAGAAGATCCTGATTTGGACGACGTCGTTTATGTGGCGGAGCTGGAATGCTTGGCTTGCAAGCAATTTTCGCCTGGTTTGTGTTTTAGTAAGTAGACAACAAGTAGGTAGGCAACTCGACGGGTATGTGGCTAATCGTGAAGTGAGGGGTGCCGTGATTATGAGCATCAACATAAGCATGAGCATGAGCATCAGCGACAGAACACGACGTTGATAGTAAGCTCATTGACTCACGCCCACGACACGGTTTTTATTAAGAGACATGACGAACACAACAAACATCTAGATACCTTGACGCAATTAGAACATGGCTGTTGCCGATCGCATTTGATCTTGCGATACTGGCAGTGCACGCATGCCAGTATCTTCGTGGGCTTAGGGTNGGGGTGGTGGTGCCGCGGCGGCGGTTGTCGCTGACATGGCGGCAAAATGTAAACTCCGGAGATCTATGTATGCGTGTGTATGTATATGTAGAGTAAGTCTGGTTTCTACATATGCTTGTTTGTTTGCCTGCTTGCGTCCTCCCTTGGAAAAGTCGACGTATGAAAGTGGGAATAGCCTCGTGTTGTTTGTTACCTGGTGGCAAATACGGGCTTGGACCTGGCTCCTGGCTGCACGGATTGTGTTGGTTGCGGGATGGTTGAAGTCTTTGTTCGGTCGAATTGTTCGGACTTGTCTTGGGCGATAGATAAGATCTTGGTGGATCTCAGTTAGGTAGGCTGGGTAGGCAGACTAAAAGGCTGACGAGAGACTCGACACGGAGTGTCTTCGTCCCTTGATCTGGCATGTGTCTATGTAGGTATCGAGGGGCAGGCAGAGTCGGGGTTTACTGAATTCCGATTTCCAATCGGTCCTCGGCGTATCGCACCGGGGGTAANTTTTATGTCGGTACCTTCTTTATAACACTACCTACTAGTGCCCAGTATAGGTAGTAGTTATGCTGAACACTGCTGCTGTGCTGCGCTGCTCTCCTGGGCGGGATGTGGGCAGGTAGGTACCTATATTAATAATATGCACTAGGGAGATAATGATAATGCAAATGTGTATGTACAGTACTTAATGTGTGGGTGGATTCGACGGAATTGGGGCAACGAAAAGAACAACTGCTAAATATATATCAATCGCCTCCAACCCCCGGTTGTTATTGGTTAGTGGTTAATTCAGCTGCCTATTTGTCGTCGTCATCTGCTTCGATGAGATTCGTTTCACAACTCGCCAGGAACCATGAGTCACGACGAGAACATCGAGTTAGTTACAACTTGCAAGCCACCATAAATTTAGGTATACCTAGGTATGCGTATGCTCATACATAGACCGATGGTAATTATCGAATACCTGGTCTAAACGGAATACGAACGCTCGGTTGGGTCAGAGTTGGACCCTTCATTTCCCACAGCTTCATCTTACAGTACAACCCTCCAGATCTCTGGATGCTCCAATGACTCAGCAGGTGGTATGTGTGAGTAGCATTCTCTATCTGATCTGCCGTCGCTATACTACAAAGTAAGTAATTGACTCTTATGCAATTTCTCACGACAAACTAATACGCCAAATGATTCATGTATTCTGAGTCATCTCGACCTGCATTAGATAGTGCTCTTGCACATATCATTAAATGCTCGCAGCCCTTCTATTATGTGCCACATCATATCCTTGCTCTCATCATCATTGTCATCCGCACGTGGCCTTCTGACACACAGCTATTATCTAGATCCAGATAGCAATCGGATGATGGCTGGGAACATGAATATATTCGGCGCATCCGAAGTTTGTTGTGTTAGTTTCCTTCACATGCATAACAATGCCTCAGGCAGATTCATAACAATCTACCATGTTGTGCTATACAGGTTAGTCTTGAACCGATTAGTATTCCCTTTAACTACCCCGTTTAATTCAAGTAACATGGACACCGTAAATCAAAATTCTATGTATCGCATATGTTTTAGCAGAAGTCAAGCCAGTAGCTTCGTTACAACCCACAATGCGCGTCGGACGATTTATCATACTCTAAAAAAAGGACTCCCTTATACTTGTAGATACCAACAACATCACATGCTACGCGAGCTACCAGGCCACAAGAGACAGGAGGCTCCAAGCACCAACCAACCATCTATTCATTGGTGCACGCCAGCAGATTGTCATACTAAAAATTACAACTGTGAACACCAGAACCCAACCTACAGTACAATGAATTCATATCTACCGGTATATAAAATACCTACGTGCTTGGTCTAAATACGGCCGAGTTAATTTGCAATCATGTTTTCACGTTTACCTGCGAATTGTATTCCCCCCCTGTTGCCCCTATCCAGGGTCACATTGCATCACCAACTTTTGAGTAATAAAGTGCCGGTAATAGAACTGCTAGGCAGAATGTCCCTTGACGTCACCCTTGATCGCATCACCATGCCCTCCTCTAACCCCTCATTGTGTCTAAGCTGGTCACAGGGCTGATAAGGACATTGCAGCACTATCTACCTACCAATGTAAGGTAGGTATAATCTTAGCCTGGGTTAGGTGGATATGGTTACTCAGATTACGTTACATATGCTGGCCGGCGGTATCGCAGCTAAGACGACCAGTAACAAGTGAGTGTGGTGGCATGGACTCTAATTTTCCAGCATTGATGCTCGTGGTAAAATGATTGGTTCTTGTATAAAACATACTTCTATAGAATCTATACACACAGTAGATACTCCCAAGTGTTATTCTTTTGATACTAATCAGAATAACTTTAAGTGGTTGTAAAGAATATGCTTGTTACAATATACCTACTGTAATACTAAGCTCGTACCATGCTAGCTAACACGTGGTAAATGACAGCGGTAGGTACGCAGGAGAGTACTACCTTGCTAGTTACTCACCTCTATATACTGGTAGTATAGTACTACATATGTAGGTAGTACTTAAGTACTTAGGAGTCTTTCTTTAGCACCTTATTCCTGCTATACTTCTGTACAGTACATACATTCGTCAATGTGATGCCCCAAAGGACACACTGTCCAACTGTGCCAAGCTCGCGCTAACACGCCACAGAACTCAGTTTCAGCGCCGGGGCATGCTGAAACTACAGTATTAGTGCACGCGATGGCATCACAAGGTGAACAAACAGAGGGACAGACAGGTTCGCCTGCAGAGTTCGGCTTATCGGCGCAGTGCAGCAACTTATCTAGACTGCTGGAGCTTATCGTAGCCCTCCTGAATGGTCAAGCTAACTACTATCCCGCCTTCTACCCTCCTATCCCTCGTCACTTGTGCTCTTGTACCCATCATTTTCTATTATCCATCTACTCTGTGCTCCTCTCCTATCTCAACCCGCCATACACTGTTGGTTTCTTTCAGAGCAACTTCATTAGCCCTATAGGCCTGTGTGAATACACAAACCATTGCATCGTCTTGCCTAGGCATTTTTAGTGTTCCTAATCCACCTGTTCTCTCCCATTCCCTGTTTGCCCCTCTACACAGCACTCCTTACTGGACATAGCCTTCTCTCGAAGCAGCCGGTCACTTACAACCAACCGCGTTACGGTCATGGCTTCAGAGTCACCTCAACCTGTTGCCACCGAGGAAGATGTTCCTCAGAGCGATGGATCAAAGCTTAAAACCTTCCTTTCCATCTTACGAAAGTAAGTGCCA
The DNA here is from genome assembly GCA_029590615.1 of Nemania bipapillata. Lineage (NCBI taxonomy): Eukaryota > Fungi > Ascomycota > Sordariomycetes > Xylariales > Xylariaceae > Nemania > Nemania bipapillata. Next base: position 20,566 of record JAPESX010000068.1, on the reverse strand, counting down.
ACAAAACGAGGAGGGAATGGAGGAGACCACACCGCTGCTGTGTAACTCAGGAGGCAGCTTCCGCCATCGGACCTACGAGCTCGATTTCTCAGCCCCCCTTTTTCACGGCGACGTTTATTGTCATGCATTAGCTTGGGTCTTTTAGAGGCATGGCTAATTGTGCCTTTTCTACTTAGGTTCATGGGAGTGTCAGATCTCGCGACCGTTCGGTTCTCCCTGCCGTCTCAGCTGCTCGAACCTACACCGAATCTAGAATACTGGAACTATCTCGACAACCCAAGCGCCTTCGCTGCCATAGGCACATCCGATGAGCCTCTCGACCGCATGCTCGAGGTCCTCCGCTTCTGGTTCACAAAAGACTTAAAATATGTGAAGGGCAAACCTTGCAAGCCTTACAACTCCTGCCTAGGCGAGTTTTTCCGCTGTAACTGGGAGGCGGAGGACAATGCACCGCCTATCGATACCAGGGGCTTGGGCGTGAATGGTGCAAAAAGCGGTGACAGCAGCGCTGCTTCCTCAATCAAATCTGAGAAGCTGGATCCTCGAACTGCCTCCAGTGTGTCTGTTGTCCAAACACCTCCGAACCCGGCCGGCCCTACCGTCAGGATATCATATCTCACTGAGCAGACATCGCACCATCCGCCCGTGAGCGCCTTCTACGTGAGTTGCCCGGAAAAGGGCCTACACGCTAGGGGTTATGACCAGATCAGTGCCAAATTCACTGGCACTGCTATCAAGGTCTCTCCAGGGGAACACAACCTCGGCATCTTCGTGACTCTCGAGCGACGGGACAATGAGACATATCAGCTGACACATCCTGCCGCACACCTTGGCGGTCTCTTACGTGGTGCCTTGAGTGTCACCGTTGGCGACGTTGCTTATATCACTTGCGCTAGCACAAAGCTCAAGGCAATTTTGAACTACGTGGAGGATGGGTGGCTTGGCCGTGCACAAAATAAGGTCGAGGGGGTCGTCTTCAAGTATGACCCAGAGAACGATGACAAAGTGCGTATTAGGGACGTGCCTGAGTCGGATATTGTCGCTCGGTTAGGTGGTGGTTGGAAGGATAAGATTGTCTTTACTTTAGGACCAAAGCCAGTGGTGCGTACCATCACGTTGACGCATTTGACATGCTCGAGGATCGACACTAACAAGGCTGCCAGGACTCGCACCCCGCCGACAAACAAACTACCATCATTGACCTCAATCCCTTGGCTGTTTCACACAAAACCATACCACCGCTAGAACAGCAGGCCGAGAATGAGTCGCTAAAACTCTGGGACGGTGTGACTCAAGCTATTAGGTCGAAATTATACTCGAAAGCTACAAACGTTAAAGTCGAATTAGAAGAGAAACAACGAGAAAAGGCGCGGGAGCGAGAGCGCACGAACGAGCCTTTTATCCCAGTCTTCTTTACGCAAGCCACGGATAAGGGCGGGAAACCAGATCTCACTGAGAAGGGCCGTGAAGTCCTTGCAAGGGCACAGAAGGGCGAATGGAACTTGCAAGGCATTATATGAATTTTCTTTTTCCCCGTAGCATAAAGGATTCGATACGTGGTAGTACTAAGTCGCCTACCTGCATGTATCACCTAGGCGTTATATATACCGACCGACGAGCGACGGCGGCGGTTTGATTCTTGATTCGAGGGTTTTATACAAACCGGATTGGATCGCTAGTGGACTGGCATACATATCACCAATTGCACATACACCAAGACATGGGAGGTGGCGGGGGGTCCGGGGCATCGGCACTTTGGCACAGCATTTTTTTTGGAGTGAATGACAATCCCGTCTGGAGGATGATTTACCATTTATTCCCCCTGCCTCAAATTGAGTGCACTGGGGGTGGTTACATTCCTGTCTTTCTCTCCCTCCCTCTCTCTCTCTCTCTGTGTGTGTGTTTCTATAAAGGCGTTTCGGTGGCATCTAGAGACCTCGTGGTTTGCTATACCAGAGTGGGCTTACTTGCTTATATATCAATCAGGAGTACCCAAATTTAAGCATATCTATATTAATAAACCTTTTTCCCCCTCGCTTCCAAATTTCGAGCTGTCGAAATGCGGAGTCGTTTACCGGAATTCGGAGACGTCCTGCCTGCTTGGGCACCTGTCGCAAACGCGCCATCGTACATGCCTGCCTGGCCTACCCGCGCTATTACCACCAATTCATCTCGCTTAGCAGTGCCGAATGCGCAGTCGAGCTGACGCACATGGACGGCCGGCCCGCTGGGCTTCGCATATGTACTTGCCAGTAGCCGAAGCCCATGTGGTAGCTGACGAGGGGGGCTGTAGGGAGGTAACCTGCCCAGGTAGCGTACACATGCTGTTGCAGCTGTACTGTCATCCACTCTGCACAATGCCTACATATTCGTGTAGTTCTGTGGCTACCTACCTAGTATGTACGAAGGCCAAGACAAGAAATTCGGCTAGCACGGCAGCTCCAGGGCCCGGCGGGCGCTATCGTCGCATTGGGAGATGAGGGCCGATATATGCGTTGCTGCGGATACATGGAATGCGCACAATGGTCCGTTCGATGCGGGAGGGAGGATGGCTATTACGGCATATGGCGGGGTGCCGGGTAGGTTTAAGAGCTGTTGTTGGTTTACTTCGGCAGGGTCTGCCGAGGGATATGTTTAAGGGGGCAGTCGTGTGTATGTGAGTACCTATTCAACTAAGACCTCGTTATGTTACTTACTATAGATGCTGTTTAGAGTTATAGTCTATTCTCGCAAATATATAACACGGTGAAGTACGGGCCAGCCAGATGAGAATATAGATGAAGCCTTGCTCATTAAGCTTAGGTAAACTAGGTGATAGAGAACTATACTTCGGAATCACGTGCGCCAACGATAGACTGTAGCCAGCCCCAATGGGTGAAGATGACGATGGTTCGTGGCATGATTTGCACAGAATGTACTCTATAAGGAGTACTGTATCGTACTTCAAACAGCGAAGAAGCTGGGTAAAACGTGGGTATACTCTCCCTTCCACCAAATGGGTATTAAACCTCCAGTATATACCGACAAGTCCTGTCTCCCTTATAGGCCAAGTAAACGCCGAATAAACCTCTGTTATACATGGAAGAGTCCCGTCCCCCTCACAGGCTAAGAAAACGCCGAATAAACTTCTATATACACCGAAGAGTCCTATCTCCCTTACATACCAAGAAAGCGACACTTTTCTAAATCGACAATGGGATCATAGACGTGAAATGTTGGCGCCTCGTATATGTCACGCCCGGAGAGCACATGGAATAAGGCGAGAGGTCTCAGGCCCTGTGGTGTATGCCGAGCAAATAGGCAAATGCAAACACAGGTTAGTCTTGGCCTTTTCCGGGCGAAGCGAAGTCGATGAGCCCACCACGCGTAGGTATCAGAGTCTATCCAGCGGACATCACGCTTACGCACTTGGTACGTAGTGAGGCCCGAGTTGGCGATCGCTTGCACCCGCGGCAACTCATGTTTGGCGGCCTCAGGAATGTCAGAGCCTTCCCCTAAGTCTATCTGCTTGGTGTTCGTATACGTGACGTAAACTGTTTTGAGATTCGGGAGCACAACTTGGCCGTTATCGAGGCAATTCATGAGGCGGTCGTATTGGCAGACTGGAATCGACAGTGCTTCGATCATTGGGACCAGTGCTGCAGCAGCTCTCCTGTTACACAGCGAATAGTCCCCGAAGGAGGGGAAGAGGGCATCCGTCATGGCCATACTGAAGTCAAACACATCTATATCTGGCTGGACCATGTAGCGGTGAACATCCTCGTCGGCGTTATACGCGGGTGCGGACAAGATAATACCGGAGAGTTGGCGGAGCTTGGCGTTGGGAATTGCTGGCATCGTCTCGAAGGCCTGCAAGCGGCGAGCGTAGGAGTCGTTCCCGCTGATAGTCTCGAAGGACCCGCTGAGCCGGAACCAGAGGAACTTGTAGTACCCCGCGTCCACGTAGCATAGATTCCATACGACGATTTCCTGTCGATGCACGACCTTCCACATTGTGCGGCAGATATCGACTGGGAGGTGCGAGACGTTGAATTGGAGGCCCTCTTTAGGGTTGGTTTGTATACCACACATCCTCTCATCACGCACCTCGCCCTCGAGACAAGGTTTCAGAGGCGGTTGACTCCGGATAGACATTGGTCTAATGGCATTTGCTTTCGAATTTAATAGATCTGACTACCCTAGCTCGAGCTCTTGTAGAAGCTTAGTAAATGTAGCTTGATGTAGGGTCTAGCTTTGAAGGGGAGGCTCTTGTAGAAGCTTGATAAGTGTGGCTTGGTGTAGGGTCCGTCCTTGAAGAGGACTCTGGCCGACTCCGACCTCCTTTGGCGGAGTCTTGGGGTTTTTATATATATGGAGGTGTGTATAGATGACGAGGGCTACACAGTTTTTAGTCCTATACTTTAATCACTATAAACACAACGATTCGTCAGCCGATGTATGCAAAAAGATGTGAGCGATGGTTCAGGTGACCAAGATGACCAAGAAGGTTCTAAACAGGTCACGTTCGAAGTGGGAACCATATAAAGGCAATGAGCGGAGGCATAGGGGCAAAGGCGAGGAAGGTGTAGCTACCCATTTCTACTCGGGGAGCAGCTAAAATGCGCAGGCACAATAACCATATTACGTACTAGTTGTGTCAAACTACACCCGAAACACTAAATAAACATTCGAGCTAGGTATTTAGATGCGGTCTCTTCGAATAGTTTATCCAAGTTACTGAGGTTGCTTTACATCCCCCTTCTGAAATGACGGAGCTCGACTCGACTCAGCTCGACCTGACTCAACTCAACCCGATCCAACTTCCACTCCTTAGGTTCTGAGGCTCCTACTGCCAAGTAAAGTCATTGTTTCTCAAGTTAACAATGTAACTTATATTATAGACCTAGTTTGTTAAACCCTAAACGTTCTTATTTCTGAAATTCTCAAACTCGTCGTTGTGAACTATCTCCTCAGTATTCCTGTATTCTGTACAAGATAAGTTTCACTTATAGTACCTACAGCCTTACAGCTTTTGTTTTCAAAATTGTTACATTATTGTTTATAATAATTGTAATCTTGTAAGTTTATTCTATATCTAGAATCTAGGTATATATATATATATATTAAAATTTTAGAATCTGTACCCCTCCTGACCTTGCTACGGTAACCCTGAACCACTATCTCCCGTGGTAGGCGACAACAGAGCAAAAGTATAAATTCTAGAAGCACTCACCAGTAACTACCATGTCCTAGAGCTTAAATGCTTTTACATAGGCAGGAGGTTTGGGCCGGAAGACACGGAATGCCTTGCTTCAATGTTATCATATCGGAAGACACTGTCAGCATTTGCGAGGATGGCGTTGCTGTAAACATGTCACCAACCTCGCCGATCCATTCCGCCCCTTATCCACGCTGTCTCGCCCTCTCTCTTCATAATACTCTCAACTCGATGTAAGTAGGAAATCTCTATCCTCAATGCTTTTATCACCCCTCGTGATGAGACTCCGTGATGAGACGTTAGCTGCTGACCAGTCTAGACACAATCACATCAAGTCCTGTGGCGTGCTGAATTCCTACTTTCAGCACCATCTTGCCGGCAACATCGCCATCTCTAACCCCTCCATCACATATATAGGCGGCTGCCTGCAGGCAAAGAGAAAATACGGCGATGACCTGACAACTCGAGCATCATTTCCGATTCTCAACAATAATACCAGGCTTTCATAGGGAGCTCATAAGAACTCACATCTCCGAAGAAAGCGTTCTTAGACGTGCATATTGGACTGCTATGCTATCCCGACAATTCGACCCATTCTTCACCCTGGATCTCTCGACAAGCCATGAGGAGTCCTATGCAAATTTGATAATTGAAAGCTCCTTCCATCATGTCACCGATAAGATCAATGTGGCATTTCATCTAGGCTAGAGAACGCCTTGGGCGGACGGAGTGTTGGCTCATGCGAAGGACTTCAGAGAGACTGAGGCAGAGAAATATAATCCAAACCCGAGATATGGTCCGTCGGGGAAGGATATGCCGAGGACAGGGACGACAGAACCGGACAGTCATCCCGTCGCTGAGACACTGAGTCTTCTTCGTCCTCTCCTGCTGGTGCACTTGTATCGGGACCAATTTTAGATTCACCCTTCATTAGAAACACTAGCTTAAGTAAGCTCGCATCCATCGTCAGTTCCATGTTTAGAATAATTGTTTGCGGAATGGTCCCCGCTTCAAGAAACCCGAAGTAAATTATAGTTACTGGGGAGAACGCGTGAGTGACAACGCGCGTAGATGACGATGCTGTTTTTCTCAGCCAATTCCAATTAGAAGGATGTTAACGGATTGAGCTTATAGGTGGCGATCCACTGAAACCTTTTTCCCCTAAACGAGCTATAGCTAGGCACTGTCGCCGTTCKCGCGCACCATCTGGTTGATGTAGGGGAAGATGGAGAAGAAGGCGATGGGCTCGATGAGCCGCGCGTAGCAGAGCAGGAGGATCTGTGTTGTCGGCAGGGGTTTTGATGATGAAGAAGTGTTGTTGCTGCTGTTTTGGAGAGGGGACTGTGACTGGGAGGACGAGCTTAGCAGTGCCTTGGCCTCCTCTGGATCGCTGCCTCCTGCTGGCACCACGGGCGACGACGACGCGGCAAGAAGCGGCGTTGTCTCCGTGGTGATAGCATCCTCGTCAGTGTGGTGGCGATCGGACGCCATGGTTGACTATTTCCTCTTTTTTTCTCTGCCGTTGCTCCTCGACTCGGAAAACCAAATTCCGAAAAACTGAGGATGAGAATGAGAATGAGAGTGAGAATGAAAACTTCAATCACTTCGGCACCTTTACTCTAATATGCCCAATATTCTCATGCCCAACGAATGAATGAGAATTTCCGTCACGCAATGTCAGCATCTAGATGGTAAGGCAGATACGCGTAGGCTGAACTTGTGTGAGCTTACTTACGTGAGTGAGTCCTCATTCTCCTGACGTAATCTTGACGATGCCTATATCTATGCACTTGTAGATAAATAGATGGAGAACTACCTAAGATAGGTAGGTGAAACAAAATTATATGGAGTTCGCTAGGTTCCCCGGCTGACTTAGCTGTAAGCTCCTAACCGCTAGTACGGATGCGGTATACCGGCCAGTGGCATGCACCTAGATTCTATGTAGTTGTAAGAGCCGGTGTTTATTATTAGACGTAACTTATTATTTATTCACTATGCAATTGTATCAAATAAATTCATAGATGCCTACTTTCTGAGCACTTACATCTTCATTCTTTTAAAATAAAACCCTGTCAAACTACGGTCCTTGTATCCCAGCCAGTTTTGGACTTGTGAATATTCGTATAGCGGCAAAGGCGGGGTCAAAACCATCAGATCCTCAGGGCTATCAATTCGGACAGCAACTTATTATCTAAGTTTATTGTCATACTAGGATCGATTAATTGCCTAATAGTATCTCGAACTCATCAGGAAGTGATTAGTAGTGCATACTATCCTATAACCTTGTATGAATGCAAGCTTACAATACAGAAATGTAGCCCCTGAGACTACTATTTCCTAATCAGGGGCCAAACACGCCTAGCGACAGAGCAAGAGCCGAGTACGAACAAACGGTTTCTGTTTTTATCGAATTGACTAACAGCTGTAATATTAAAGATCTTTGCGCGAAGACGCTTGAAAATTGCGACGGATTTATAGACTTTTATTAGGTAAGCTCTCTGGTGGTTAAGAGAGCGTATAGTAAACGGACCGCAGAGCCTATATATAGAAGATGATCCAGTCCATATATGATCAATCATATCACTCCGGGATAGATCCCTTAATAATTGACGATTTGGATGACTTCTACTCAGTTGATCGACCTCCACCTACTGTTACAAGAATGGTAGTTTTTTTCAACAACACACAGTAAAGGCTAATACTACTAGAAGCTGGTCGCACTTCACCCTACCGTTCTGCTGATGGCCCAGAGTCTTTGTCTAGCGCGTTCGCTAAGCAGCGCTGGCCTTCGTATTTCGAAAACACTCGGCAGGACGTGAACGACCGCCCTATCATATCTGCTCCCAGACATCGCCTACTTAGTCTTGATGGCGGAGGCGTCCGTGGTATGTCGTCCCTACTGATTCTTAGTCGACTAATGAGCTCTGTCAACAAACTCACACCACCGAAGCCTTTTGGCTACTTCGACATAATCTGCGGCACGGTTCGAACTGTTTAGTGTTTTCTGACTTGGGACTTAGGTTGTAGCCCGCAATATGAACCAACTCACCGCTCACTTCATGAGCAACCGGATCCAATGTATGAGATGCTACGTAAGCTACAAATCTTCTCCGTAGCTCTTTCATAGATGGCGATGGCGAGTCAGCCTGATCATGAAGCTCATCAGTCTTGCAGAATACCAAACTCCTTCCACCATGCGACTTTCGGCCAAGATGGAGCAAGTAGCCTACTTGCAAGCGGTACTGAGGAGCTCCACTGACGAGGATAAGGAATGGGAAGAAAAGTTCGCAGAAGCTGAACGTATTCACCATGAGATAATTCAAGAGAAAACTATCCACTTTGGGAACCGCAAAAAGTTGGAAGGCGAAGGCGAGGACGAGGAGTCCCTCCTAGCACGCAATCAACTCGCCAACTTCTACGCTGCGACCAGAAGGCTGCAAGATGCATACGAAGTGCGAAGAGGGGTCCTAGAAGAGTACCGTCGATTTCTTCCACTTCAAAAAGAGATAGGGTCGAACAGAGGGTATCTCACCGTCATGAGGGCATTCGCCGAAGATTGCGAGGGGCTTGCTTTTCAGTTTGCACGCATAGAAAAGCGAGTAGACAATGAGGGCGCATTTTCCCACATGCCTTCGGCCACGCCGGCATCTATTCGTAGTGCCGAGGCGCTCATGTCGAAAGCACCGGACGTCCAACTCGGCGTCCGATCTTCCGACCTGGATGATCACGACATGGCTAACCTGCCTCCCAGAAGCAACACGCACAAGGCGATGTCCGAGGGTGGGGACACGCAGTCGGGAAGCAACTATGGCTCGGTTGATCGCGAGGCGCACGAAAATTTCATACGTGAGGGGATATCCGCGCGGCGGGATGTCCTCGCTTATACAGAGAGGTTCTCGGGGCCTGTGCCGGACGCGGACGTCCTCAGAGCGAAAGAAGATCTCGCAGAATGTCTTCTCCGATGGGACAGCGCTAACAAGAGTTCAAGAAGGACAGCAATAGAGCTTCTCAAGCAGTCACTAACTTATTGGGAAGAAGAAGATAGATTGGGCAAATGCCCTGTTACAGAAAAGCTAAGAGAGCGGATCAAGAAGGCGGAGGACAGGGTGCGTGCATACGATACCCATGATTTCCGTGTTCAAAGGATTGAGGAGTGGATTTCGAAGGTTGAGGATGGTAGTATGGGAATAGAATGATGGGCCTGAAACCCCCTTAAAGGCGGAGGTGTAGTTGTACGCAATATATAAGTGAGACAGATCAATAGATCTTCATTACATAAGATTACTGGTAGCTGTAAGAGCAAATAGGCGGCAGAACTAATATATAAATACTCTAGTTTATAGCCTGCGTTTCTTGATATTAGGAATTAACACAATATAATAACTCCTGAATGAATCCCTCAATAATTGCAGATCTGGATAACTGTCACGTAGTTAGTTGACCTCCACTTTGCTATCACAATAATTATTTTTGTTATATGACTAGAAGCCATTTGGCCTAATATATCTTGAAGCTGTAAAGATGACGTTGCTCGTCGTGTTCATAATTCAGAAAAAAGTATTAAAATGAGGGTGACCTCTTCTCAAACCCAAAGTCCTCACATACTAATAAAGTTGTGAATGTCGGAACCAAGACAACGTCAGTGTGTAAATGTAGTTTGAGGCCAACAGGCCTACACTATTTCTCGCTTTCGTTAAGCCACTTATACACCACCCTCGCATCCTTCCCCCGATACCTCTCGTCACTCATGGCCTCATGAAAAGCCTCTAGTGTCGGCTGATCTAACACCGTCCTAGCACCTACACTTTTCGCTAGCTTGCTTCCCATACCCAACACCTTAGCACAGAGCTCGATCCTAAAACCACCATTGTAATCCCTACTGCTCGGTACGTTTTCTTGCACTCCCGGTACTGGATTGCTCTTGCTCGTAACCCAACACTGGCCGCCACTCGTAAGCTGCCAAAGRSTCTCTTGCTGGTCCTCAAGGAGCCGACGGCCGTCGATGCCCTTCAGATCGATGTAGAAATAACCCTCATCCTGGCAGCAGCGGACAAGTCTCTCAAGCTCATCGGGCTCCTGGGAAAGCAGTTTGCTGAAGTCGAAGGTTTGCATGGGATAGACGGGGACCTGCTTCCCGTTCCACTCGACGGTCCGTAGCGGCTCAGTGCTGATGGCCATGGTGTCTATATTTTACGAAGATAGTGGACTCCTTAGAAATACACGATGATATCTAGAGCGTGGTTGATGTTGAGGAAATGTTCTAAATACTGTCTCCTCACGAGGGCGCTTGGATTGCATCATTATATATATATGGTATCTGTGCATTGCTGTACACAGACAGACAAGCTGCATGAAACCATATAGTTGTCGGAAGATTGTCCTCCACGGACCCAAGAGAACTGTCGATAGACGGTAGATTCCCCCCTTTTACCCTACGCTGCCGCGTATTTATCCACGAGCACCTCTCACAGTGCCACCTCGCGCAACGCCACTGACCTACCTCTTCACCTGTCCTTCTCCGTTTGCCTGTGTAATATACAATTTGGCAGAACTAGACTATCTCTTGGCAAACCGTCGTGACGTTGGCAACATCAGTGGGATACAGTACCAAGGCCGGCAGATGTCTTCTCAACTTCGGATTGCCAGAGTTTACCCTTAGCTGGGTATGAGGCGACCATCTATCTATCTTATTACCTCCACACGTATCGAGCAGCTCCTATCTAGTACGACCTTGAACAAAGCTCTGGCCTAGACTACTGAATGGGGATACCCGTATATCTGCTAGAACCCCCTCACCCAGGTAGTACCTATGAGGCGTCCCAACGTAGTATCATAGCAGGTTATTACGCAGGGTCGACGAGGCATACCCGAGATATCAGATGATCGAGCCTCCGTCGCAGCCGATTACGGACTTCGGCAACACCATTCACCCGTCCAACTTCGGCAGACAATGTAGGCCATTTATATAACTATTTATTGCATGTTAGTCGCCGACAGGGGTGCGAGCCTACTTCAATCAAATAAAGGGCTGGCTCTCAGGAGAGTCCCTGTTAGTGACCCAGTAACATAAACACACTTAGTCCTTTACGCTATTACGGAAGGATACCGTCTCACCGATACTCGAATTTCTTCCTGCTTCACATGCGCTCTCGTTACCTTGAACAGACTAAAACAGGGCACATGTAGTATTCATGATACGAGAGGCAGGGTGCTATACTGTTGCGGTTCACAGATCATATTGCTGGTTTGGAACCAAAGAAATCAGTTACAAGTACATATACTTGAACGCCTAACACTCAGCCGCAACGAAAACACAACCGCGAAAGATCAAATGAGAAATTGAGCTCTCCGACTCCTCACGCAGAAACACCGTACCAGATGTCCAACCCAAGTACCCTAACAAAACCCTCCTCGGAGTATGAGAAAAGATTCGTTGCGTCCATTCATTCCTTCATATACATTGCCAAAGTACTGTAGGTCAAGGTCGGTGTGAGGCAGCCCCTGAAGTATTGTCCTCGCTGCAAGCGACCATCGATCACCCTTCTCGCATCCTCCATGGGGGTAATTGGGATTGGGCCTCCAAGCTACGAGTAACTATCTGGCCTCCTACTCTATTCGACCCTTTTGGTCTCCTCCTGGTGCCTTTTTCTCTTTCTTCGGCTTAAACACGAACTCTCCCATTATATGGATATGATCCGCAGGGAAGTGGTAGTTGGGAAACCCAGGTACGCGCTTGAGATATTCCGCATCCGGAGGCCCAAGAAGTTCCACAAGGTCCAGAGTATTGGTCGTGTACCAGATGTAATCGAGAACACCCGAGAATGATGGTGTGTAGTTCGTGAACGTCAACTCGTCTGGTGTGCCAAAGAGGTGTGCATATGAGTTCCGCAAGCTAAACGGGTGTTCGATGCCATCTCGTGTAAAGTTGCCATAGGAATGACCTTTCAGATCTGGATGATCGGGCGGTATTCGGCCCTTCTCTAGAAGCTCGTAGACTGAGCTGTCCGTCATTGAATTATAATCACCACATACAAGCAATGGAATGTCCGTGTTATTACGATATTCTTGGCTTGGCAAGGGCTCAGGGAAATCTTCGGCTTGACTATCCTCTATAGATGACTTCGTCAGCTGCTTCTCTTCAATTGGTATCGCTGGACGCCGAGTGTAGCGCTCGGATTGCTTGGTGACTAGCTCCATCAAGATACCCGTCTGCACTGCCTTGACATCTGGCAAAAATGATTCCCAGCAGAGATGTGCGTTGACAACAATGAAACGATTGCCTGTGAACCGTGACTCGAAAAAGCAGTAGACAGCAATGGTGTCTTTAGGCATCACTCGATTGAAAACGTCATCCGCTGATTTCATGTCCGGCCGGTTGATTGCCGTCTGCCGGAAGTCCACCAACTGTTTGTCTAGCAAGATGTATTTATCGCTTTTGTAGAATATGGAACACCCATCTACGGCTTGCTGGTCTTTACCCGTCATATGTTTAACGCGAGTCTTGGGGTAGAAGACGCCCCTATAGCCCTTCTTGCCGAGTTCAGGGAGGAAGAAGTTATCGAACGCATCCATAGCGGTTTCTTGCAAGCAGAGAATATCAGAGTCTCTGTCATGAAACTCTTGCATTATACTGTCTCGACGATATTCCCACGACAGAGCACTAGCTGGAGTGTATCCATATAGAGTACTCGAGGCATACTTGTCACACAAGGTGTTCCAGGACAGCACTCGGATGCGTTCCCTATCGGAGCCTATGTCCTCTTGGATTGTGATTGGCACGCGCGGAGCAGGGGGTATAGGCACTAATACGCGTTAGTTAACGTCCGCAGTTCTTACAGTAAATTGAGACGTACCAGGAGCGTTCTCTTTGAGATAGTTGATAAACTCTTTAGTACCCCCCTCTACCATCCTTGTCTTGGTGTCGTTATCCAATGGATTACCGTGTATGCCTAGTAATTCTAGGAAATGAAGAGCGCCTAGTTCGAAGGGTATGTTTCTAATCATGTTGTTAAATAGCAACAACTGGCGCAGAGGAGTACACATGCCGAGCTCGGGTGGTAGATGAGACAGCTGGTTATGGGAGACATCTAGTAGGCGCAAGGAGCGGAGTTGCCCAATTGCTGGGGGAAGTGAAGTCAATTGGTTGGAGGAGAGATAGACCTCGGTAAGAAACTGATATTCATTGAAGAGTGGCGGTGATACGTTCTTTAAACCTTGGCCACTCATATCAAGCATCAACCAATCCTGCCGGTCGAGTGCCTTGTCGAAGTTCACAGGTCTTCCCCTATCCTCCAGTTCGCCATCGACCGGTTCACTAGTATTCGTGTTGGCGAGTGGGCCAATACCCTTGTTCTCTGAAGCCTTGGTTCTCGCGTAGTAGTGTTGCTGGTGCTGTTCGGCCATAGTTTGATGCGCCTGCTCGGCTGCCTTGAAGGCTTTCAATTGCTCATTCCAGTGTTCACTATATTGCTGCTGGCTCTGAACGCCGCGAGCGCCAGTTGCCGTACCATTCTGGTGGTTGCTAGGAGTGAACGGGCTCACATTTGGTCCGAGGTTGGCAGAGAAGCCAGCATGACTGATTGACCCAGCCGTGGCATTATGGCCGGCGTGGTCTTGCTGTAAAGTCTGATGATGCTGGGGGTGAGTATGATGCTGATGGGCCCCTTGTGGCTGGACGTAGGTATTGTATATCATCTGGGGCATTCCACGCCCGCCAGCAACACCATTTAGGCGTGAATTATGTCCTTGTTGATGATTTGGTCCGTACATAACGCTAGATTGATAAAGCAGCAATCTAGGTTGTTAGTCGGGTTATATAACGGGAATAGGATGGTTCGAAAACGTCTGAATATTGTGATAGGTCCACTATCTTTGATCGTGGTTCTGGTAGGTTTGCGTGTATGGATAAGTAGAGGTTCGTGGTAGAGGTTGGTGCAAGTCCATCTGCGTTGACGGTAGTATCTGGGGCGCCACCGCGAGAGACTTCTGAGATGTGATGGTTCGAGATGGTATTGTTAGGCGAGGCCCAATTTAGTAAGTTCGCCGTAGTATACAAGAGTATGGTGGAACAAATCGTCCGGTGGCATCCATGTATTCAGGTCAGGAAGTTCGGTGGACTGCTGCATCGACATGGAAGGGTGAGGATGTATAGTACTGTTGGCGCGCGGGAGGGAGCCTCGTGATATTTCGTTCGTGGCTGGTAATGCTCTTCTTGGAGGTTCGCTGGATAAGAAAGTTGTAGAGGTACGTATAATATCGCTGAGCGGTCTTCAAGCTGAGTCCCTGAAGGGTTCGACCACAGTAGAAGTCACGAAGAAGAGGAATATCGCCACTAGAGAGATGGTTTCAAGCAACAATGCTGAAGCATCGGTGGTAAGTCAACACAAATATTGTGTCCCGGTCTATTGCGACTACCCCTAACTCCATTCATACAGTCAGTTTGGTTGCCCATAGAGCTATGCCCTCGCCTCTCCATGTGAGGTGTGTGGAACTGAGGGGAGGAAGGGGAGAGAGGGCACGACACAACACCATCGCCACGTGGGCTGGCCTGGAAACAAGGGTGGAGACACGAGGAGGTGGCACCGACGTGTAGTTAGGCAATGCTTGAACTGACCTGTTGTTATACTATGTAGCTCGAGGAGGGAGCGAAGGGAGTGACAGGCAGATGGACTGCAAACGCAAGGCGAGATGCGATGCGCAATATCAATATCGATAGATCAAAGAGCTGGTAGAGAACAATACTGTAATCTGTGCTGTAGTCGGTCTGCGTGTTGGTTTGAGGTTGAGGTTGGGTTGTTGTGTCGGGTTCTATTGCTGGTGGCGATTTGCTGAGTGCTGAATGAACACTGCACAATAGAGAGAAGTGGTTGAGAAAGTCTGTGTAGTCGAGAGTTTCCGCGTTAGCGCAAACGAAACTCGTCTTGCATGAAAGTTAGCAGATTCCGAGGTCAGTCGCAAAATGCTTGGTCATGATCTCTTGCGATCTCTTATGTTTGTCCAACATGCGGGTAGATATCTGTTTAGGTCCATGTCTAGCCAGAAGCTCATTGTCTAGCTTCCAATAAAGCTCCGATTGATGATGGTACAGGTCGGTCCAGCCTTGCTTTCACGTGACCTTCAATGCCCATTGCCCACCTCTAGGGACTATACAGTTAGTATCCGGACAGTGTGTCATGGCACTATACAGCAAGAGTGTGGCACCTACCCCGACAAACAACATGTACCTTGCCAACCTACTAAGGTAGAGTTGAGAGAGTTATAGGTGAAATGCACAGCTGTCCAGTACTTAGGTGGTACTCAAAGACCCACATAGGGGTACAAGACCAAGCATATTCACTGTCCCTATGAGGTACATACATGTATGTACCTACTGGGTACATAAGGTATGTATCTGAACTCAGATAATGTTCAAGGGATGTGTCCCTTTAATAGTGAAACACAAGCCCCTAGAGTTATTAATAAGTACATTGATTCTCTCCATTGCGAAGTTGGCACACATATATTGTATTCTGTATGCATCATAGCTTGTCCACCACCAGCATTGTCCTGTGAATAATCACACAATCAGGCGGGGTTTGTAAAGATGGCTATTCTAGATAGTGGGGTTCTAGCCTGGGCTTCAAACAGTCGGCTTAGGTAGTTGATTAGGTATTAGATGGGTAGCGTAAACACTGCTTTTCAGCTTACCCCTTTTCTCAGTCACTTGCAAAATTTATATATCCCTATCCATAACATATAAGTATATCGCCTCATCACAGTGCATAAGAGGCGAGCAGACTCCATACGTGACGACCGATCTGGCCCCGTAAGGTCATGCCTGATTAGTCGGCTACATGTGCGTTGTACGTTGTACCCAAAAGTACGTAGTCGTCCAAACAAGAGTACCGAACTCACTGTAGCCTCGCTCTCCTGTAACTATTAAATTTATTAGTCAAACTGCAAGGGGGTACAGAGCACTATTAAAAAGCAAGTCCAAAATCTATACGCAAGCTTTGAAGCAGTCGCAGGTGCTATTTTGAGATCTAGCAAGATCGTCGTTAAGCCTAAGTTCTTCAGTCGTTTATAGTCTCGTTGCACTAACCTGCATTAGTATTACTGCTCTATGTATCGATATTATCACATGGAAGATGACATGCCGTAGTAAAACCACGTGCCATCTCTTCAGTCAACTCAGCCGGAAGCGACTCGAGCCCATAGTCTTGCGCATGCTCGAGATCTATCAGACCAACACACTCATGATAGCCTTCTTCAGCGATGAAGGCATATCTCCGTGAACAAGTCCCAGGTCTCCCAGTTTGTGCAATCTCCTCAACAGAGCCGCCCATTGTTTCAAGTCATCAAAATAAGCACATCTACCTTCTAGTTTTTTCATAAAAAGCTAAACGCCTGGCTATACTCTGTCAAGTGATCCTACATTGTAGAATGCCATTTATGAATAGGTAACTAAGACTTGCGGCATAATTCTATAACTCAAGTCCGTTTCGTTCAAGATCGCGAAGATCAGGAGAGTAGTTTCCCACCTGGCAAGTAGCATCGGTACTCGATGCTAGCAGGTAACTCCTATAAGTTCTTCTTCTCCATCTCATCGCCACTCACTCTACACACTACGGCTCGGCCACATGTAAGACAATGCTGGCTCATCTTCCCTCCACTTCTTCAATAGCAAGTAACCACTGTGCGCCATAACAACGTCGAATGTGTGCTAAAAGCCTAATTCTTGAACGAGAACGCCTAGCCATACCAAATAGTACATGATCAGGGTCGCAATCGATCGGCACCATGTTCGCGGCGACTCGAGCCGACAACTGGTGGTTCCTATATCGATTATATGCCCATTCGCAGCGTTTACACCAGAGTCCGTTCTCAATAACATCCGGAGCAGTGAGCGAAGGAAATGGGATGGATGCCATGCCAAAATAGCGGTCGAATCCAACATCCCCTTGATCTGGTATCATCAAGGTGTCTAAGGATGTACAGTCTGACAACATAGTCCGTAGATATCTAGCTATCGATATCCTGGGGCTTATACGCATGACAGCTTGCGTAAGGTTTTCCGCAGAGGCGTGGACTAACATGGCAAACTTTCTGGCGGCGGGCATGCTACTGAGTTTGACTGACCTTTGTGTGGACTTGCGTGAGACCCCGTAAGTGCCAGGGATACTAAACATGACGGGTAATTGTCGGACCATTTTAAATGAGAGTGCGAAAATTCTGCCGGCTGCTGTTGGCAAAACCACCCGTCGCATTGGGTTGGATAGCAGACATTGCCAACAACATCTTTCGCAGGTCCGGAGAAACAGGTAAGCGCCATACTCTAGACATGTTGAAAAGCGTTCAGTTCGGAGAGCGGCACGAAGATCTGACGCTGGATGAAGATGAAAAAGTTCTGTTTGACATAGGGCTCTTAAGGTATGTGGTGCATGGTTCATTAAATCTCAATATGCGGGGAAAGCCTGAACCATATTCTTCCCTTGAATGGAGACACGTGCAAATCGAGTGATGGATCGGAAATCGAGCTTGCCGAGGATCTCGTACAATTAATTAATCGGCAGCCTGTCGAGAATACCTATGGATGGGAGCCTGCCTTAGAAATTTGCGTTCATGGGCTTCGGCAGATCAGCAATGGTGATCATTGAATTCAGCAGCTCGCTCGGCCCATGGGGGAGATGAGAACTAAGCACCGCAAACATATAGGCTTTTAGTAAAAGGTATAATTTTATTTATTTATTCCTTTTTTTTTAGAAAAGGAAAAGGGAAAGAAAAGCGCAGCAGTTACAATACAACAGAGGGGGGATGGTCAATTACCTACAACCCGACAAGCATGATCTGAAGCCCCTTTTAAGGCTGAATTGTATGATAACTGAAGGTTCTGGAATAGGCAATGGAATGACAGAGTCAGCCAGCCACGATCCCCATGAATGAATCCTAACGAACTAATTATATTTCTTACTTACTCTTGTCAATATCTCCTGCGAGGTATACCAACCAATGCCCAAGTCCCTAACACTACTAGTATTCGCCGAACACAATAAGAAAACTCTTAGTATTCTAATAAGTGTTACTGTCCATTTAACCGACCAATTTGCAATCGTCATCGTAAAGACTTAGCCAGACTTAACCATATTCATAACCACATATGCCAAGCATTATTTCTATCTATGTTGGCAAGCCCGTGTCTATAGGTCATCTATTCCTAAGAAAACCTGTTGGCGGATATGGCTTGAGGCCGAGGAATCAGCCGAGGCCGTGGTAGGCATATATTCCTCCCCAGATCTGAATGCGCTACCGGGGGGTTGGGACTGTTGTTGCTTTGGGTGGAGGAGGTGTCATCCGACACTGCAACTCTATGGCATCATGGTGAGTTTGGGACATAAACTATGCATGGTGTGCTATTACTAAAAGCTATTTTTGGCGCAATGTCTACAGTAAACTTGTTGTTCAAATCTAGTCGGTCCAATTGGAGCCAGATAAAGACCTACGCCATATCCAGCGCTTGAACAATAGCTGGGGCAATTGAGAGACTTGGGTAAAAATTGCGACTTGTTGATCATTAGGTTGATGTTTCTATATTCTACCTCCTTCGTGACATATTGCATCTACACTAGCTACGTGGGTATCAAAGCGGGCTATTAAAGCCGGTTAATATCCTGAACCGGCCGAATCGTGATATGTGTCTATCTCTGGGTCTCGCGGTCAGATTTCACGGAATATTGTATTCAATATTATACTGCAATATATCGCGGGGTATGAGTATTTTAATTTTTAGTAGGAAAAATTCTAGTTGCCTACCTATATTACATCTCTAGGGATAATAAACCGTTAGGTACCGCCCTACCGGCTTACACGTCACGTAGGTACTTTATATAGTAGACAGAATATGTTATGGCGGCACATGATAAATAATGTTAGCTATCGAAGGTCGATGGTGGCAGCAGCATCATAGGTCATCTGCGGTGGTACAATGCTACCCTATCATACTTAAATAGCTATCAACCCCAGCCTGCAGAGAACTAAACAGGTTCTACAGTGACAGTGGCATGTAGACCCATAACCCTATTCTGTTGACCTAGGTATCTAGACTCGTGAACATCCAGCGTACACGCAATACCAATTCTTCTCATTCTAGGATTTCTAGGATAGGCATCTCGTTGCGAGGTCCGACGCCCGCCCCCGAAATAGTCAAAATCTTAAGAGACTCGGAAGGACTACTGGGGAGGCCCGAGACAATAACGAGCCTATACCGCACAGTTCAACGGACCTACCGCCAAGCATTCCATCTGACGGTATCTCATGAGCAAAAGACACTCTATTATCTTTCCTCCAATATCGAACTAGCGAAAAACGCATCCTCCGGCTGTATTCTCCGATGCGTACTGGTAGGGGAGATACCGTCCTAGAAAGGAACCAGAACGAGTTGCTATAGTTGAGCGACACAAGGGGGCGGGAAACTCTAATATTCACACCTCTGTCGAAACATAGGTGGCTTTACGCTGAGAGACAACTGGATACATCTCAGGCAATTAACCAACCCGTTGGATAGACCAGCCGCAGCATCGTGTTACTGGGAAACCCCGTCAAACCGCCGTCGAAGATATGACTGAAATTCACCCGACTAAAACTGAGGTCAATTTTAGTCAAAACAACAGGAGATTTGAACACGCACGCGCTAGATTGGGCACAAAGAAGGGATGAGGCGTAGGTAAGGGATCGTGTTGGTGTTAGAGGTATGGAAACGAAACCCTCTCATTGGATGCGCAAAACAGTGCCTACCTATCTTTATTCCTACCTAGGTACCTACCTAGGTAATCTCTATAGCTACCGAGGTAGCTACCTAGGGATGCATCGCTAATTAAAATACGTAGAGCCGATTGAAGGTCCCCAAACACTTCACAGTATACCACCTAATATCCAACTGCCTCCAACACACAGAACGGCAACGTCCAAAATGGACGGAGACCTGGGCTATCATCTCATGTCAACAAATGTACCCCCTGAGCTGATGATGATCCATCGGAACCAACAGCTGCCGCACCGAAAACAAGCCAAGACCTCGAAGATATCCACTTCGACATCCGCCGCTGCTGCTGGTGCTGCTGGTGCCTCCGCCTCTTCTAGCACGCCTAGGACCACCACCTCCAC
Organism: Nemania bipapillata; assembly: GCA_029590615.1. NCBI lineage: Eukaryota > Fungi > Ascomycota > Sordariomycetes > Xylariales > Xylariaceae > Nemania > Nemania bipapillata. Next base: position 231 of record JAPESX010000068.1, on the reverse strand, counting down.
TCTCGTCTCCCCCCCTATTATTACTGCATTTGATGACAGCAACTTCACCACAATCCCCACCAGTGCTGATGCTACTACTGACACTAACACTGACACTACTACTAACACCACCAACACTACCAATTCTGACACCAATGCTGACACCGACGTCAACATCACCGCCAACGTCAACGTCAACCCAGACCCAAACTCAAACTCAAACCCTGAACAGTTAACCCTTCTGAAAGACAC
>JAPESX010000679.1:0-15384 GCA_029590615.1 Nemania bipapillata | reverse complement strand
CCATATCCGTTCTCTTACTGCGCAGATGCAACGTCTTGAAGCGCGCGTTCAGTCAGTGAGATCGAAGTTGCCAGCCCCTGTCCACACACCACCACGTGCTTCGCCCAGATCCTCTATTCAAGGTGTCCCGCAAATGCCTTCGACTATTACTATGCGATCACGCAAGCGCACCATAGGCTCTATTGCATCGTCTGTAGCAGAAGAGACCCCGACACAGTCTAGCACTATCCTCGGGACGGGCAAACATGTTACCCGACCTAGTACGTCGGGAGTCTCACGGCTCTCTTTCGGCCCTTTGCCTAACCGGTCGAATAACTATGATCCTGAGGGCTCAGCTATAGGTATTTCGCGTCCAAGCAGCCGAGCTAGTGTATCAGGCTATGCCAGACCAGAAAGACCACCGAGCCGTAGCGAGATTGCGCGTCCGTTATCCCGTACAAGTTTTTCTGGCGCGAGAACACCAATGGGTCTACGTCCAAGGAGCTCCATGAGTGGCAGCTTGCACGCACACTCCCAAAGCATAAGTCATATTGAGTTTGATGAGATGGATGAGCGCACGCCTAGTCGCCGGGGGACCTACAGTAAGCTTGACGCAGATGGAAGCGTTAGCGGTATTCCAGCTCCTAGTGGGATCCCAGTATCGCGAAGGCAGAGTGGCGGACTTAGCTCGTCTACCCGGAGAGTGAGCGGCGGTCAAGCCAACGAGGGCAGTAGGCCCAGGAAGCTGAGCGATTTGGGAGAGACGTATTAATATTCCTCCTGCTCTTTTTACGAATCTCTTCTCGATAATACAGGTCTCATCATCTACACCGACTGCCTATTCAAAATTGGTGTTTTTCCTTGCATTTGGGAAAGGCGTCCGGTCTAGAATGGTGGGGCGCTGACGGCGTTACGAGGTTACGAATGGCTAGCATATATCACCCGGACTGCGCACCAACCTGTGTTTTCTCTTCGTCGCGAACTTATTGGGCTCATTGGTGCTGCGGCGGATCATCTCTAGAGGTTAACACGAATTTGTTTTTTTCTTTGTCACGAGGCATAATACCCACTATTTTTCCTATTGGAAGTAAAATGGCACGGCGAGTGTAGTCGACAAGGGACTATTCGTCTATAGTAGATGGAATATGTACTTCCTCTTGGTCAACGACTATAGATTGGCTTGGCCCTACATCTGGCTGTGGATTGTACATAATGGTTCCCTGACATATTGTAGGGAGAGAGGCTGAGGGGGTTAGGAGAGGGGAAGTGGAACGAGAAGAAGGGTGGCAAAGGAACGGACGTACCGCCGGGAGTCCTAAGCACCTAGTAATACCGGCCGAAACGGCAGATTAGTCTCTTTTGTACGGGCGAGAATGCAAATACCACTTGTCATTGTCCATTCATCTACGTGTGCTCTTTTTTTTTTCGTAATCTGTGAGGCGGATTGCTTTGGTCGTGGACAGACCTGTTGAGTTGTCTTATTCTAGCCTTTGTCTATGTGTAGATGAAGGTTGATATCTGATACTTGTAAATTCTGTACACCTGGCTTGATAGAAGCGATGGGCTTGGGGCTAGCACTGTCCCTGTCTGAGTTTGAGAAGCCATTGCTCTGGTGTGTAGTGGTTCTCTATGTTAGCTAATGGCTATAGGATATCCTCTGTGTATGAAGCGACATAGGCTGGTAGGTCAATCTTTGGAGTCATTTGATATTCCATTGTAGACCTATTTCGTCGGAGTAGGGAAGTTGGTAGCGCGTTACACCTAGAATTTACGCTCCCGCCTACGTTAGAGGCGTTATTAGCTTGGACAAGTAGTAGGCAGTTGGACTGAGTGCAAATCATCATTAGTACCATATTGCTCTGCTAACTGTAAGCATCCGATATGTACTGCGAAATATTAGCTGCTGAGGGATAATTACCGAAAAGTAATTTTTGATCGCACACTCTATTTATAGAGAGCTGTATGTAGTAAGGCATAAAGAGCAGTGCTTTTGTGGCTTCTTTGAATTGAATACTAGATCTTTTTTTTAAAAGGTCCGGACCGGAGTTCGTTACAGTACCTATCCGAAGAATTGATTGAGGCCTATCTACCTAGTTAAGTAGAAGTACCTAAAGCTCTAGGATATTTAGTGTGGATTTTTTTNGGTGTGACATTAAATGGGCTACGCCTCACTTCACGTGTTGTCTGCTAATTGCCTGCTAGTTGTCTGCGCAATGACCTCACACCTGGACACAATTGCCGAGCACGCTCAGCGAAGACGTTATGGGGGGGGCTGAAATATGTACACCTTACTTTGTTGCGGTAAGATCGATCGATCGGGGTGTACTGCGTGTTGAATGTTGGTGACTTGATCCCAACTTGGTCCCGGCTGTGTGGTAAGTCTGGGGAGAAATCGTACGATGCCAAGGGTTGATGTTCGTCATTGCGGCAGCAGCCGCTTATAGAAGAACCACTTAGCAGCTCGACTGGTATATATAAATACAGAGCCGTAGGTATCCTACTTACCTAGCGCTCTTCTCAGCCTCCATGGTCTAATGGACATTCTTTTCCTACCCTTCAGTCTATTTCCCCTGTCTGTCACTCACCGGCTGAATCGCGGGCGTTGCATACGTCGGGCTTGTCAAACCCTTGAAGACCCGATCCGACGAACATGCTGCTTAGCTAAGGCGGATTGAGGTGACAAGCACCAATCGGGCCTCGGCCTCGGAGTCCGAGTCTACAGTCTGTCGGTACCCAAACCTATCTCCTACGGGATTGATGCCTCGGGGCGACATGACCTGTAGGCCCGGACGAAGAAATAAAACGCCCGAAGGATGCATCTTGAATACCTAGCAGGCATCGGGCCTTTGGGACGGGCGCTGCGGCATTTATTCTTGTTGGTACAGAACAAACCCGCACACATGCGGCGTCCTTCATTATCACAGTACAGTACGGATCACTCTTGCTTCTGTATTATTGTGGCTCATTGCGGCACGCCACAGTCCTACCAGCATATGGACTTCGGAAGACCTTGATATATATTTACTGTGCTACATTGCATCTTGAGGTGTACGCAGGTAACGCTGTCGAGGGCGGACACAAGATCCGGGTCCGTCGGACATGCGGTTGGGGACATGCGCCAGAGGGCTCGGACAATCTCGCACCGGTCGAGGCTGCATGGGTAAACCAGCCCAACTTAGGTCTAAGGAGCAAATGGAATAGGCTCACCAGCTACGAATGGAGAATGTCCCCATTCGCATGCAACCATCCAAATCTTTTTTTATCATGACCTATCTTGTTCTCTCTCAGGACAGCATCAGAAGGCTAATGAGAACAGGCGCAAAAACGAGCTATTATTATTGATGAGCTGCTAGGCACGAAAGTACATGGTACTTGCAAGTGGGCTGGACGAGACAGTATTGAATCGAATCCAATTAAATGGAACTGAGATGGGCCCCAACAATTGAGTTCAGTGTTCATCTTTGCCTGGGTGCACTAAAAAGATTTACACACAGATCCCACCTGGTTTCCCGCGGGGCCCGGCACAAGACCCCGGTTATTCGCCATGTCCTATCCCTGCTGTTCTGGATAGAATACTTGGTTGATGTTCACTGCGCTTATCAAATCAATCTGCATCACATCGATCGCGTTGTTAGTTGTACATACCTACCATAAGCCGAATCCATCAAAAGATGTATATCTATCTTATCGCGATTCTAGAAACTGGTAGAAATTCGCCGGAATCCGAGGAGCGTTAATCGGGGAAATCCCATACCATAGTAAGCAACTAGGGCCGCAGAGGTGATATGTACCTATCCCTATCCTAGGTATCGTTCTGTGTGCACTAGGAGAATGGACATACGTACCTGTAATCTACGTATAGTATCCTATTAGCTCAATTGGCTCCGGACTTTTCCTATTTTAGTATCCACCTTGAAATTAGACGATAAAATCATCACAGGGCTGCATATGTCGAGGTCCTCCTACATTGTGGAGGGACAGGATGTTTATGTTTGTATTCTTTCTTTCTGTAGATATGCACTGGTTCTGTGCCTGTTTTTGGTGCTGTGCCAACGCATGTACAGAAGTACATTCCTTTACACCTGTTGAACCACCAATAGTTGAACTGTCGTAGACATCTACAATGTACCACCTACTTGCATATTTACATGCATTAGGTAGGGAACACCCCTCTCTGCCTAAGAGGCTATTTTCCTGCAGTAAGTACATGTGCTCTAATATGCGAACAATGAAGGTTACTCCTTCTATCTTGCTCGCACTTGTTATAATTTTATCAATGCGTACTGTAAGTCTACCTACTGATAGGCACCAATAGGAACACAAGTATTAGTTGATGAAAGGAATGCGACCTGGCGTATTTTCTTGTATATAGTCCCTAGATCTGGTTGGGGTTGATAGGTTTGTACTCGGGTCCCTCTTATTGCCTAAATAAGTAAGGAAGTTGGGAGATTCGCCATCGCTGTTAGTGGATGGCAGATCTAGGTACTTTGTCGGGGCGCCAAGTCCGTTGTCAAAATCATCTACAGGTTTTGTACAGATACCCGCAAGCCTACAAAAGCTGACCCGACGCATGCTGCCCTTTGCGCGCTGAATGACGGATCATAACTAATTTTATCCCGTAGAAGCTGTGTAATGATCGAAGGCAGGAGATAGTCGGGGGAAAGGAGATATTTTCGGTACTTTTAAAACCAACGTGTCGCCCCGGCAAGAACTCATCGATGGGTGTTTGCTGAGATGGTGGGTAGAATAAGTACCAGGCTGCTGGTCCCCAACATGAAATCCTGCTATGCTGTACGCTACTGTTTTACGTGAAGTTCCAGCACCTCTATTAGTTGGAAGCTGTACTCGAGTGGAGCGCAAGGTACCGTGTACAGCAGGTACCCACTATCCACCCTTATTTCAGACAAGAGATAGATAGGCTGGCTAGGTAGCTCACCGTGAGCACCCGAGATGTTAGTGGCTCGTCGGCCATTTTTATTATTATTATTACCATCCCGTCCTTCATCTAGCCCGAGCCTCCTTTTCTCCTCAACACCTCTCCATTCTCCCTTGATGATATACTCTGCCACGGCTCTAGCCTGTGCTTCTTCTTTTTTCTGAAGAGAGCAATTGTAATTTCCATTTCAATTCCAGCACGGGTTCAGTGCGCTGTTCAGCCATCCCTTCATATTATACGACCAAGACCACACTTAAACTAGGATACCCGGGAGGATAGATCTGACTGGTACTTGTGTAAGTTGCTGCCGTCGCCCAGCTCGCTCCCTGTGACCAGGCCAACATGGATTTGTCTGGACCTCGGGTCCAGAAGTACACTAAACTCTGTTGATGCTCGATGCTGACATCCGTGTTCCTTCGGGAATTGTAGACACTTTCGCTTCTATTCGGCTTTGTACTTGTTTCCAGGCATTAGCGATTAGAATTATTAGGTGGTCCAGCGGGAACCCACCTCACGCCATCATCTGCGGAACCCAGCCAAAGACACAGTCAGCAACAACTGTGTCTATCGACTAGCGACATAATCGTCCTACCCACTGAATCCTGCCCCCAGAGACATCACCATTGCTTGTCTTTCTGGCTTTGTAGGAGCTCGAGCTGGGCGTCTCCCGTACTTAGATCATCCTTTGACCGTCCTCTTCCGCATAATTAAACCGACACCGTCTTCCCACACTATTCCCGGTCAACCACCATCCTCCCACCCTTCTACCGACGCTATGCCTTCCCAATTGAATGGCCATGGCTCTGCCAATGGCACTCGGACCGTTCCAGTATCTAACGGCAAGGCGAGCTGGGCTGAGAAACACAAAATCGCGGACCACTTCATTGGCGGTAACCGACTCGAACATGCCGCTCCCTCTAAGGTTAAGGACTTCGTGGCTACTCACGATGGCCACACTGTCATTACAAATGTAAGGAGACTGTCGAGCGAGGGAGCAAGAACCTGTTGCGAAGAATCACTAACACCAGTCTTCGTAGGTGCTGATCGCCAACAATGGTATCGCCGCCGTCAAAGAGATCCGTTCAGTCCGGAAATGGGCCTACGAGACCTTTGGCGACGAACGAGCCATTCAGTTCACCGTCATGGCTACCCCCGAAGATCTAGCAGCCAACGCAGACTATATCAGGATGGCGGATCATTACGTCGAAGTCCCTGGTGGCACAAATAATCACAATTACGCCAACGTAGAACTAATTGTCGACGTTGCTGAACGGATGAACGTACATGCCGTCTGGGCAGGATGGTGAGTTCCGATGAGGTTGGGGGATCCGATTTCGGCGGCGGTTCGGGCTGACAAGTAAACAGGGGACATGCTTCAGAGAATCCAAAACTACCAGAATCGCTAGCCGCATCGCCCAAGAAGATTGTCTTCATCGGGCCTCCGGGGTCAGCCATGCGCTCCCTCGGTGACAAAATTTCCTCAACTATCGTCGCACAGCACGCTAAAGTCCCATGTATTCCGTGGTCGGGAACTGGCGTAGATCAGGTCGAGGTTGATGATAAGGGGCTTGTCACAGTCGCCGACGACATTTATCTGAAAGGATGTGTCAGCTCCTGGGAAGAGGGTCTCCAAAAGGCCCACGAAATCGGCTTCCCCGTCATGATCAAGGCCTCCGAAGGTGGTGGTGGCAAGGGTATCCGTAAGGCCATGTCTGAGGAAGGATTCGAGCAGTTATACAAGGCCGCCGCGAGCGAGATTCCCGGATCTCCCATTTTCATAATGAAGTTGGCCGGGAATGCGCGACATTTAGAGGTGCAGTTACTCGCTGATCAGTATGGAAACAATATCTCTCTCTTCGGGAGAGATTGTTCTGTCCAAAGGCGGCATCAAAAAATTATTGAGGAAGCTCCAGTGACAATTGCCAAGCCACCAACGTTCAAGGGGATGGAAGATGCTGCAGTACGACTTGGTCGTTTGGTTGGTTATGTCTCTGCTGGCACAGTCGAATACCTATACTCGCACGAGGATGATCAATTCTACTTCCTCGAGTTGAACCCTCGTCTTCAGGTTGAGCATCCTACAACCGAAATGGTCAGCGGCGTTAATTTGCCTGTTGCCCAGCTACAGGTTGCTATGGGTATCCCTCTACACCGTATCAGCGACATTCGGTTGCTCTATGGTGTTGATCCCAAGACCTCTACAGAGATTGATTTCGAGTTCAAGAATCCCCAGAGCGAAAAGACCCAGCGCCGGCCTCAACCTCGAGGACACTGCACAGCTTGCCGTATTACATCGGAAGATCCCGGCGAAGGTTTCAAGCCGTCTAACGGTGTTATGCACGACCTCAATTTCAGGAGTAGTGCTAATGTATGGGGTTACTTCTCCGTCAGTACGTCGTCTAGTATTCACAGTTTCTCCGACAGCCAATTTGGTCATATTTTCGCCTATGGAGAAAGCCGAGCTACTTCGAGGAAAAATATGGTCGTAGCGCTTAAGGAGTTAAGTATCCGTGGTGACTTTAGGACAACCGTCGAGTATCTTATTAAGCTGCTCGAGACTGAAGCGTTTGAAGACAACACAATTACCACGGGTTGGTTAGATGAGCTTATCTCCAAGAGACTAACTGCCGAGCGGCCCGATCCCATCCTTGCTGTTGTTTGCGGTGCCACCACAAAGGCTCACATTGCCTGCGAGGCAACCATCAGCGAGTATCGTGTTGGTCTGGAGAGAGGTCAGGTTCCTTCCAAAGATATCCTTAAGACAGTATTCCCGATTGATTTCATTTATGAGGGTCATCGGTATAAGTTTACTGCCACTCGCGCAGCTGTTGACAGTTACCACCTTTTCATTAACGGATCAAAATGCCAAGTCGGTGTTCGACCTTTGAGTGATGGTGGTCTTCTCATTCTGATCAACGGTCGGAGTCACAGTGTCTATTGGAAAGAAGAAGTTGGTGCTACGCGTGTTTCCGTTGACAGCAAGACCTGCCTTCTTGAACAAGAGAATGACCCAACCCAACTCCGTACACCTAGCCCTGGTAAGCTAGTGAAGTACACTGTTGAGAATGGCGAGCACGTCAAGGCCGGCCAAACCTTTGCCGAAGTCGAAGTCATGAAGATGTTTATGCCTTTGATTACGCAGGAAGATGGAATCGTTCAATTAATTAAGCAGCCTGGAGTTACCATTGAAGCTGGTGATATTCTCGGTATTCTCGCGTTGGATGACCCTACACGTGTCAAGCAGGCCCAGCCCTTTGTTGGTCAGCTTCCAGAGCTTGGTTCGCCTCAGGTGGGTGGTAACAAGCCCGCCCAGAGATTTAACAGGCTGTATGCTATCCTGCAGAATATTCTAATGGGCTTCGACAATTCGGTTATTATGCAACAGACCTTGAAGGAGATGATTGAGGTGCTCCGGGACCCTGAGCTTCCGTATGGTGAGTGGGCCGCGCATCACTCTGCGCTTCACTCTAGAATGCCACAAAAGCTCGATGCTACGTTTACCCAAGTCATTGAGCGTGCCAAGGCTCGGGGAACTGAGTTCCCAGCGAAGACTCTCGCTAGAACTTTCACCAAGTTCATTGCCGACAACATGTCATCGGCCGATGCCGATACCTTGCGAGTCACTCTAGAGCCCCTATTAGATGTTCTCGTTAATTATGCCGATGGGCAGAAAGTCCGTGAGCTCAACGCCATTTCTTCCCTGTTATCCATCTACACAGATGTCGAATCCCTCTTCGCCCACCGTCGTACACAGGATGAGGACGTCATTCTCAAACTTCGTGAAGAGAATAAGGAAGATTACTCCAAAGTTATTCAAATCGTTCTTTCCCACAGTCGCGTGGGCTCTAAAAGCCACCTGGTCTTGGCTCTGCTCGATGAGTATCGCCCTAACAAACCAAATGTCGGGAATGTCGCCAAGCATCTCAAACCCGTGTTGCGGAAGATGGCTGAGCTTGATTCTCGATCGACTGCTAAGGTTTCGCTAAAGGCGAGAGAAATCCTAATTCAATGCGCGCTTCCATCACTCGAGGAGCGAACAGCTCAAATGGAGCACATTTTACGCTCCTCGGTGGTCGAAAATAAGTATGGCGAGACTGGATGGGAGCACCGACAGCCAAATCTAGACGTCATTAAGGAAGTAGTGGACTCTAAATACACCGTTTTCGACGTATTATCCTCTTTCTTTGCTCATGATGACCCATGGGTTTCGGCAGCTGCACTAGAGGTTTACATTCGTCGGGCCTATCGTGCTTACAACGTTACTAAGGTTGAGTACCACGCCGATGAGACCGACACAAATCCCGCATATCTCTCATGGGATTTCTCGTTCCGGAAGACTGGGAAGAATGAATTCGATATTGTTCCCCCATCGACAAACCCTTCCGTGCCTGGCACTCCTCAACCAGAATTTTCGTTGAATCGCATTAGTTCAGTTAGCGATATGACCTATTTCAATCATTTCTCCAATACGGAACCTGTACGAAAGGGTGTTATCGTGCCCTGCAGATATCTGGAGGATGCTGAAGAGTGCCTACAAAAGGCCTTGGACACGCTACCATCCCGGAAGACCCGCACTCCTAGCGCAGTTCCTGATCTCAGCGGCAAGCGCAAGCCTTTCAAGGCCGAAGATGACGAGCTATCCAATGTCATCAATATCGCTGTGCGAGATGCCGAGTCTATAGATGATCAAGATATCATCCCACGGATGCGTCATGTGGTAGAAGGACTGCGGCCAGAGCTGTACGCACGTCGTATTCGTCGTATCACCTTTGTATGCGGTCGAAACGATGGCTCGTATCCCCGCTACTACACTTTCCGCGGACCAGAATACCTGGAAGATAATAGCATTCGTCACGTTGAACCCTCCCTAGCTTTCCAGCTTGAACTGCAGCGCCTAGCTAAATTCAAGATCACCCCAGTCTTTACAGAGAATAAGAACATCCATGTTTATGAGGCTGTTGGAAAGGGTGTTGAAACCGATAAGCGCTACTTCACCCGCTCCGTCATCCGACCTGGGCGCCTGCGGGATGATATCCCAACTGCTGAATACCTTGTCTCTGAAACAGACCGGGTTATCAACGATATATTCGATGCGCTAGAGATCATTGGAAATAATAATTCTGATCTTAATCACATGTTCTTGAACTTCTCTCCTGTCTTCCAACTGAAGCCTGAAGAAGTCGAACACTCTCTACAAGGCTTCCTAGACCGATTTGGACCCCGTGCCTGGCGTCTTCGTGTCTCTCATGTTGAGATTCGCATTATCTGCACAGAACCTACAACCGGCCTACCGCTTCCCCTACGTGTTCTAATTAGCAACACGTCAGGGTATGTTATCCAGGTTGAGATCTACGCCGAGCGCAAGTCTGAGAAGGGTGAAATGATTTTCCACTCGATTGGTGGCACTACCAAGATCGGCTCCATGCATCTGATGCCAGTTTCCAGCCCCTACCCTACCAAGAACTGGCTCCAGCCTAAGCGATACAAGGCACACCTCATGGGTACCCAGTATGTGTATGATTTCCCGGAGCTCTTCCGACAAGCTGTCGAGAACAGTTGGGTAGAGATTGTGAAGAAACAACCCATCTTTGCTGAGAAGAAGCCCCCTCATGGCGAGTGCATCGACTATAGTGAACTAGTTCTCGATGACCATGACAAGCTCGCGGAGGTTTCGCGTGAGCCTGGTACCAACACATGTGGCATGGTCGGCTGGGTGATTAATGCTCGTACACCAGAGTATCCAAAGGGTCGTAAATTTGTCGTGGTTGCCAATGATATCACGTACAAGATTGGTTCCTTCGGTCCTAAGGAGGACCATTTCTTCAACAAGTGCACCGAGTTGGCTCGTAGCATGGGCATTCCTCGCATCTACCTCTCTGCTAACTCGGGTGCTCGCTTGGGTGTGGCCGATGAGCTGATTCCTCACTTCAAGGTTGCGTGGAATGATCCTAATAAGCAAGAATCTGGCTTCAAGTACCTGTACCTTGACGAACCTACAAAGAAGAGGTTTGAAGAGGGCGCGGCACGTGATGTGATCACGGAGACAGTAAGCGAGGACGGTGAGAAGCGACACAAGATTGTTGCTATTGTGGGTGCTGAAGACGGTCTCGGTGTCGAATGCCTGCGAGGATCTGGTTTGATTGCAGGTGCCACAAGTCGAGCCTACAACGATATCTTCACCATCACTCTTATTACTTGCCGATCAATTGGTGAGTCCCCCACAATATCCTTATTCAAGTTTTTCCACTAATGATTACAGGTATCGGTGCCTACCTCGTGCGTCTCGGTCAACGTGCCATTCAAATTGAAGGCCAGCCGATTATTCTTACTGGCTCTGGCGCTCTCAATAATCTGCTAGGACGCGAAGTCTATACTTCCAACTTACAACTCGGTGGCACTCAAATTATGTACCGCAATGGTGTCTCACACATGACCGCCAATGATGACTTTGCGGGTGTATCCAAGATCGTTCAATGGCTATCATACATCCCTGCTCAGCGCGGTCTCCCTGTCCCGATCACCCCCAGCGTCGATAGCTGGGATCGTGAGATTGTGTACACGCCACCTAACAAGCAGCCTTACGACGTAAGATGGCTCATTGGTGGTAAGCAGGATGAGGATGGCTTCCAGCCCGGTCTATTTGACAAGGACTCCTTTGTGGAGACTCTCGGAGGCTGGGCTCGTACCGTCGTCGTCGGCCGTGCCCGTCTTGGTGGTATCCCTATGGGTGTCATCGCTGTCGAGACACGAACTGTAGAGAATATCACACCTGCGGACCCGGCCAACCCCGACTCAGTCGAACAAGTCACCAACGAAGCCGGTGGTGTTTGGTACCCCAACTCAGCTTTCAAGACAGCCCAGGCCATCAATGACTTCAATCATGGCGAGCAGTTACCGCTCATGATCCTTGCCAACTGGAGAGGCTTCTCTGGTGGTCAGCGAGACATGTACAATGAGGTCTTGAAGTATGGATCGTACATCGTCGATGCTCTTGTCAAATACGAGCAGCCCATTTTCGTATACATTCCACCCTTTGGTGAGCTGCGCGGTGGCTCCTGGGTCGTAGTCGATCCCACCATCAACCCCATCGCCATGGAAATGTACGCCGATGTTGAGTCTCGCGCTGGTGTTCTTGAGCCCGAAGGTATCATCGGCATCAAGTACAAGAAGGAGAAGCAACTTGAGACGATGGCTCGCCTTGACCCGACCTATGCCTCGCTCAAGAAGCAGGCTGCGGACAAGGACTTGACTAAGGAGGAGCTAGAGAGTCTAAAGGCGAATATGACGGCGCGGGAGAAGCAATTGTTGCCGATTTACGCGCAAATCAGCATCCAATTCGCCGATCTGCATGATCGTGCTGGTCGCATGAAGGCCAAGGGGGCGATTCGCGAGGCCATCGAGTGGAAGAATGCCCGGCGCTTCTTCTACTGGCGCGCACGCAGACGACTCAACGAGGACTACATCCTCAAGCGCATGGGTGCGGCGACGGGAGACAAGATTGTAGATTTCGGCAGCACAGCCGCTATCGAGACACGAAAGAATAACCTAAGGAAGCTTGCTGCGTGGTCGGGCATCGCCAACTTCTCGCACGGCGATAAAGAGGTGGTAACATGGTACGAGGAGAACGCCAAGACAATCTCTGCTAAAGTGGAGCAGATGAAGGCCGAGGCTGTTTCTCAACAGGTGGCGGATCTCATGAGCAACAACAAGGCTGCCGCCCTCAAGGGTCTGAAGGAGCTGTTGCACACGATACCCGTTGGAGAGAGAGAAGAGATCATGAAGTATCTAAAATAGACAAGGTACAGGTGAACGGGTTGGTGTATGTAAATTAGTTCTAAATGGGGCATGGCAGGGCATGATTCGAGAACGGAATGAGCCGGCTTATTTCATTTTATATTTTTCATCACACGTTGCGGCGGCGTAGCATATCAACTACTATGAGACACGAGATCGGTGTTGTTAGAATAAAAATAATGATTATCCACATACTTCTCATTTATGCGATATGGACTGTTTGATATTTATCCATTTCTTGGAGGTATAGTATCAATTACATGGTGGTTACTTGAAGTCTAATTCGGAGGTAAAGTATACAGCTTACTCCTTGGCTACCTAATGTAGGGGGCTTTCTTCGAACTGATATGCATCTAACGTGAAAGGAGTCAGAGCATTACGTCGAGGTGAGAAAGGGAAGGAATGATTTGCTTCCAGGTAGGGAGGTTCTTAGAGCATCTTCCATACTAACTACCTAAAGCAGTCACCACGATTATCTGTTTATTTATTGATCTCTCTACACGTCTATCCATTTCTCGTTCATACACATCTTGTCAGGCACGTATCTCATTATCCCACTTACAGCATACAAAGTCTCCATAGGTTTATGACTTCCCAGCTCCAGGATCAGTGTCTTGATCCATCTATTTCTTAGCCACCATCAGGAAATTAGCTTCCTCTCTTGTCTCCAATTTGCTGGGTATTTCCTCCTCTCCGAAGATGATTCCTGCATATCTGATCGCGTACAGTCATGATGCTAACTTACTTTACTCTACAGGATTATTACCCCATACTCTCTAAAGATGGTTCGGCTCTTCAAAGAATTAAGACTCATTCTAGGCCCACCAGAATACCGATTCTCTCACGACTTTGATCTTGACATTACTTGGTTTCTGGTGCCTTACTTTGCAAGCCAACGGTTGGAGGGCGAGCGTATACTGCCGGGAATTCCACCCCCGAGGACAGTCGCTCACCTCCACCTCCAACCATCACCGCTACCGATAGAACTCGTGCTCATCATCGTCGAGCACATGTTCGAGCCCTACGAGCTAAAGGGTCGCTTGATGCACGCCGGGCATTATTGGGTGACGTCGGGCATCGTTTTTTTTCGCCCTCGTCGCTGGGTCGACATACCTGCTTTCCACATCTGTCGTCTAACCAGGACACTAGCCATTAGGATCTACGGACGTCCAATGAAACGCTTTTTACCATTTAATCCGGCCATGGATACCCTCACTCTTCAGATGGATATGCCTACAATAGGCGAGAAGGACGAAGTATGCCTGTGGGATTTGAGGAGCCGCACTTTTGCCATGCTCTCCTGCAGCCTAGATGCCTCATTATTGAATACTAGAGGAAAGCTACGTATCATAACGCTCGATACTCACTTTCTTGATCGTATACTGTTTCTTGAGCTTGTGGCAGAGCGTACTCACAGAGTCGATTGTGCACTTGTGGACTTCTGCATTCGCACCGCGATGTCTTTATCGAAAGGCATATGGTACGTGCGGCTCAGCCTGATACAATTCGACTCTGGAGAGTGCGATGCAGATCGCGACATCATCGCAAGGTCTCTCCTCCATACAATACTTCCAAACCTGCATGTGGATGTTTTTGACATCTCTGTTACGAGGATACCGAGACCTTACCCCATAGGTTACTAAGAAGCACATGCGTTGATGGGAGAGAAAATTTTCGGCTTTGGATTTGGCATCTACGGTTCGAATGCTGGAAGAGCGAACTCACGGTGTGTTATTGTCGTAGTAGAGAATACGGACGAAAAACATAACATGCTAGTGCCTGTAGTCAATGGGAAGAACCAGGGAAGATTTTCTTTTTTTTTTATATATAGCATATTAACAGTTCTTGATTCATCATTAGGAATTGCTACTTTTTACAAAGGCCAAAGATGGTCCTGATAGTCTCGTGAAGCCTCGCTTTGTATTCAACACAGACCCAATCGAACGCTACAATAGTGCTAATTGGTATAGGGATATATGACAATAACATGCCGCCCTCGCCACCTATCTGGCTATGAATATGAAGTCTTCTTCGGCTGCTAATCCTCCAACTATCACGCAACTTCTGGTTGGGGGCTCAAAACACGCCTGTTATGCCAACAAACCAACCAATTCATCCAGTACCTGTTGAATTCACGTAGCGCGGTATGGTATCTCGGCTCACCGGAGAAATGCACGTCCCACTCGTAGATCAAGTTGGAGAACGACTTGTCCAGCCCCTCCCTGAATGCCCGATCGTTGAATGAGTCGAAATTACCCATGGACATGTTTATCACTAAAGCAACAACAACAGCAACAACAACCGCTCCAGTCAGCAATTATAAAGGATAAGGAAGAATAAGCCGGGAAGGAAAGAGAGAAGCAAAAGAAAGCAGAAGAATGCACGAAACACTCACGGATCCATTTCACGAGATGCATCAGCACCACGTTCCTCTGAACGCGCACGCCCCGCTCGTAGGTCACTGGGAAGTACAGCTCGCCATTGGGTTTGGTCTTGTCGAGGCGCTCGCAGAGCCAGTGCTTGAACTCGTCGAGGAGGTCGATCCAGAGCTGGATGCGCTCCTGGCGGTTATGATCCGGCCCCTTGTTCTCCCACCGGAGCATGTCCCTCTGGGTGGCCCGCCTCAAGCCGCCGGCGGCGGTGGAGAGCTCCAGATCCCCGTACGCCCAGCCGAC
>JAPESX010000678.1:0-15386 GCA_029590615.1 Nemania bipapillata | reverse complement strand
ATTGGTTCTTGGTACAGTCCGAACATAGTCTCTTTCCTGGATTTTTTGTATGTGTTCCGCCATGGTTGCATCGGTTCCGATGCCGTTCGCATCCATAAGCGCGATCAGGTCTGCCTCGGTGAGATAACTAGGAGCAACGGTCTTCCCTTCTGTCATCAATGCCTCTGTAGGTTCAAACGTCTCTCCTACGGTAAATTTGGGTAACTGGACACTGCCTGTCCATTTTTCATACACGTATACTTCGAGGTAGTTTCGTTCCAAGACGACAACGCCATGGGCATGGAACGACTCTTCGCCATATAAGATGTCGACATCAGTGGCAACACCTTTTGCATCCTCGGAGCAACAAGCTAAAAAGCGTCGGACTACAAATTCGTATATTTTCTTCTCTTGGTCGTTAAGCACTGATGGCCCGGCGAAAGTGATGGGATGAATCGGTGGGTGCGCTTTATCATCGTTCCGCCCCTGCCTTGGTTGTTGAAAACCACCATCAACGAGATTCCGAGCAAATTCTCCCCACGCATGTGATTGAGTTTGCTTCTGAACCAGCGCACGGAGATTCATACCAGGGTCAAACCGGTCGGTCTCTGTTCTCGGATAGCTAATGAAACCCTTGTTGTAGAGCCCTTCGGCAGTTTCCATAGCTTGCTGACCAGTCATATGCAGAAACCTTGTTGCCATTTTTTGTAGTTCGACCGTGGTAAGGGGTAAAGGCTTCCATTTTTTCGTTGGCTTCTCTTGGACTTTGGTAACTTTGGCTTTCTTGGCCGTCAAACACCTCTCATAGAGTATGATAACTGATGATCGATCAAAAAGTCGGTGGCGGGCCCAGCTGAAATTAACATCAATGCCTTCCCGTTTATGCATGACCTTGATGCTCCAGAACGGCTCTGGTTTGAAATTTCTCACTCGAAAATAACGATCTACAACAAATCCTAAGGTTGGAAATTGACAGGACCCTGCCAAACCAGGTACGTGAATAAATGATATCTACCGACATCAAGGTTCAAGACATACCGTAGCTTAGTAATAAATTCTGAAAAGGACCCCCGAGAGTTCTGAGACTGGTGGTCAAGAACCGAGTAAACGCATAACCTATTCTGAGGTCAAGTTCAATACGGGATGCAACGGCGTTTACCTGTTTATGATCAAGATTGATGAGATTCCTCGAAGCATTGATGATATGCCTTGAATGCATTAGACATGGCAAGGATGAAATTGAAGGGCTTATGTGACTAACGCTTTCTCGATGTTACTGAACTTGGCCCTCTTGATTTCGAGAGTTCGGTTCCCTTTTCGCGCAGCCTCGCATATCTCATAACCGATATGCTCGCCCTCTCGATCACAATCTGTCCATATGCACAAGGCATTGACGTACCGTGCTTGTCTCTCAATATTCTCTGCGACCTTTGTCTTGTCCTATATTTAGGCCATATAAGCACATCGTCAACCATGAGCTTACATAACCCAAAGCATGTACTTACCGCTGCAACAACTACATTTACAGGGGCATCGAACAGGCGGTCTGGTGGTGGATAATCCCACTTCTTGAATTCCGGAGGGAATTCAGCAGCAGTGATATGACCGAGAACCGAAGTCATGGTGACCTGGCATTTGCCCCAATGATGACCAAAGTCATAATTGAAGACATAGTTCTTGATGTATTTTTCTGGGGTGTGGTGCTGGATAACGTGAGTGCATGCCGTCTTATGAAAGAGAGAGAGGGAGTACAAACAGTCTGCAGCTCGCCTCCAGAGAGATGCCCGGCTACGGCCTTTGCGATGGAGGGCTTCTCAGCCACGCAAAGTACTTTCATGATGGAGTTGAACTGCGACAGCACTCTTGGGACGCTAACTGAGGCGATTGGTCGAACCCTTGAAACTTGGCATGGAGGACGAAATAGGTAAATCATCGATTAGGCTAGAGAGTAGAAGGACTTATTCAAAGCGAGAAGACGAAGTAGGTTCCCACAAGCACGCCGCTGCTACCTGCTACTACCGACATCCAATCCTGAGAATATTGCGGGTTTAGAGTCGTCGTATTTGGAACTAATTAAAGAAGGGTGCGCAACATTCTCCTCATGTCTCGACTGATCAAGCGAGCGGCGGAAAACCTCAAAATTGATAGTACTCGATACTCACGTGATGAAAATCTACGTAGTAGGTAAATGGTGTCAGTGCAACTTAGGTACTACCTATCTAGGTCCGGGGGTCCATGAAATGAGTACGGTGGGAGAAATTACCTAAGGTAGGTACATACGTAGGTATGTAGGTAGACACTCGGATGATTTCCCTATCAAGACAACGACATAGTCTATCTACTTGTCTATTCTGTACTGTATGTCTCTATCGTGCACCAAAGCGCCTCTTAGCTGGGTGGGATTATGGCATGGTCTGTGCTTAGCACTCGCTCGTCAGCTGTATGACAGCCGCCCCGCAATTGATGCATGACGTCCTTCTTTCCGCCTAGACTTACTTGCTTGAGCTGAGACTGACGAGCTTACAGAATACACCCACCAGCCAGCGTACTCCCCTTCAACAACCCTTGACGACTAGAGCTCAAAATGGCTCTACCGGCTCTGAAATCTCTGGAGGCCTCCGCCGATTATTCTGTAGCTATTGAGCCATTTCTATCTCAACTCTACGAACTCCCTTCTAATGTCTTTACAACCGTGAGAAACGGCGAGTCGTTGATTGATCTATATACGAATACCAACCCCCTCATATCGGGTTTTGCGTTTTCCGTATTCCTAGGTGGTATCTTCTGGGTTGCCTCCGAGGCTAATCGTAACTATTCACAAGTAGATCGGTTTTGGAGCTTGCTACCTGCTTTCTACAATGCCCATTTTTCTGCCTGGGTGCATCTTAATAACCTACCCAGCCAAAGGGTAGACCTAATTCTGTTCTGGAGCATCATCTGGAGTGTATGTCTGCTGTATCTAAATCTCGCCTATTTTCAATACCTAGATCTAATTTTCTAAAGGCTCGATTGACTTTCAACTATTGGCGCAAGGGCGGCTATAAGATTGGCTCTGAGGATTACAGATGGTTCGTAGGACCCTTGGCGACCAATCTCTTATGTGCAGCATCTAATTATCCAAAAGGGAGATTATCCGAGGTTACTGCCACCCAGTGATATTTTTTNGTCTTTAATGCAACCTTCATCTCCTTCATACAAAGCATTTTGCTCTTCCTCCTTGCCGCACCGACATATATCATTCTGCTAGCTTCGAATATTGAGCCGAAAGTCGGGACGGCCGATGTACTCTTCGCTAGCATGGAGCTAGCTCTCGTTTTATCAGAGTGGTTTAGCGACCAACAGCAATGGGGTGTGTTGCCTGAGCGATCAAATCTATAAGGGTGGTACTAACATAGTTATAGACTATCAGACTGCGAAGAGAGAGTATCAAAAGACAGCCAAGATACCACGGGGTTGTGGGTACACTCAAGAGGACCTTAACCGCGGCTTCATCACATCGGGCCTGTGGGCATATTGCAGGCACCCGAATTTCACGGCGGAGCAAACTATTTGGTTCCTTCTTTATCAATGGAGCTGTTACGCTGGTAATGTTCCATACAGCTGGGCAGCCTCAGGCCCGTTGTTCCTCATCATGCTATTTCAAGGATCAACGTGGCTTACTGAGCTCATCACCGCCGGGAAGTACCCCGAGTATAAAGCTTACCAGAAACAGATCGGTGTTCTTATACCGGGATTCCGACCCTACAAGACACCGGTAGTCACTCCAAAGATTATTCGAACGAGCGACCTAGCTAAGCGAGAGAAGGCGAAGCAGAAATAGGAGAGATACATCGGACAGAATGGAAAGGGTTGAGCAGGAAGCAGCGTTACTTACTGTAACGTTTACGTAACTGGGAATAGTGTTATCATGTGTTAGAGAAGGGGGTCGTCTTTAAATGGTTATATATTAGAGACAGTGGGAACAGGCAACAGGAGCAAGTGAAATCAACCCCTCCGTTTATATCCAGTTCTTTGGGTCAGTTCCAAGACTATATAATACCTAGTCTGCGGAGTAGCCGAGAGGCGATCTAAAATCTAGACTCTATTCCTCGATTGACCCTAGGTACTGTAAGGGGGCGTATGATGAATGAGGGGTTTGAAAACGCGTTCCCATCGCTGTACTGAATAAGATAAACTTAGTACTAGTTCTAGCGGGACAGGCAATACTACACTATCATGAGTAGCTAGTGAAGTTCTTGTAGTGATTGCTCAGTAATGATCATCTCGCATTGTGGCGAACCGCATCAGGCATTAGTCGCCTTTCAGACACTAGCCAAGCTGATCGATGAATAGCTCGACCCACAGTCTCCCCGTATTTAGCACCAGATCAGTCATGATTCATTTGATTAGTGTAGTTATGTTGATAGAGATGTTAGTTAGGCCCTGCTTAGGGGGTCGGCTAGGATCCCCGAGACACTACTTAATCTGATGTCTAACATATAGATATATGTTGCATACTTACTTTCTCTGCCCTTCAATTCTTGCCTTTCTTTTCTGGAGCTGCAACAAAGCCCACCTAGTCTCTGCATCGAACGCTCTTATAGGTACTCGCAACACCACCTAACAGTCACACCGCCACGACACAGGTAGCGGTCAATCGACCCCCTTGTATCCAGATATCTTCATCAATGTTGATCTCCCAGGCTGTTAAGGGTTCTACCGGATCAACGCTCATGCAGCCCTCAGAAATGTCCAATAGCTACTTCCCTAAAGGTGCGACAGCATCAATACTAGCACCGCCGATATCTAGCGCTGCTGCCGCTGAGACACCGAGTGGCAGTATCACTCCAGCATCACCCTACCCACTTTCGCCTTTGGACCGCGAGTATACGAAGCCGTTGCAAAATCTGGATATTGCTCAGCAGCTATCGAAGCAGCCCACCTACTGGTCTGTCCAGGGTTGGCTCCAGCGCAGCGCCAGTTCAAGCACACAATCGCTAGTGGAGGATCCAGAGGCAAGAGCACGGAAATTTGAAGAAGCAAAAAAGGACCTACTTGCCTCAGTTGGTCGTTTTTAACTAGGCCCCCTCGCTAGTGGTTCATCTTATCTACTAGGACTACAAGCTTACGAACAGCACGACTTCATACGATACACGAACAAATCAATGATGCTATCCTTTTTCTAGATGATAGAGTATACCCTAAAGGCGAGATTCTATAGAGATTCTTTGAAGAATAAACTCTCTCCCTCAGAGGCATTCACGTTATACTGCGTTCTCGGGATTCAGATCAATTAACGTCCGCATTATTTTAAGTTCAAAGTGTAGCGTCCATGTCGGCAAGGTGTAGCTTCTCATAATCTAGATGATTGTTATATATATATGTACTCCATGTTGACACAAAATTCCGAGATTTGCATATTCATGTAGTTGTTGCCATCACTTGTGTTCTTTTTTTTTTTTTYCCTTATTGAATTCTCGCAGACAGGTGCACGCCATAAACCACCGTGGCAATGAAAGTCACCAGGTTGAAAAGTGAAGAATAGCCATGCAGCTTGCCGAACTTCTTGTTCAGTGCCTTCATCTCCTTAGATTTAGGCGTCTTGTCTTTACTGTCTTTGATCTCTGAGGACACAGTCCCATCAGCAACGATGAAATCAACTAATCGAAAAACTAATTTGACATCCAATGCTAGTCTAGTTCGTAGTAACATGGGGAGAGCTTTAATGAAAAGCACGCATACCTTGTTCTCTTCGCAGCGCCGTGACCTTGTTGGTCTCCGGCAGGAAGTAGACCCAGTTCGCTAACCCTGTCACAAACGCAGCAGTCAGCGGCACCAGCACGCCCCAACGATTCGCGGGATGTAACACCCCGTTAATGCCCTGTGGCAGTGCTGCGACGCGACCGGCACCGCCGGGATATGTGAGAGCAAGTACGACAGGTGCTACGGTCTGGATTCCGAAATAGGCGGGGAAGACGGCTCGCTGCAGGATGGCGAATTGCCCGCGCTGTAAGACCTTGAAGGAGGTGATTGAGTTGATGAAAGTCTAGTTAGTGTTAGTATAGTGTCACCGACCTTGTAGCATGGTTTCATCTAGTTGCCCTTACATGGAAGAATTGGGTGCCCAACAGTGCGCCATAACTGTCAATTGACAGGTTGTTAGCATCACCGTCTATCTAGTCTACCTAGTTTAAATAGGGTGTTTAAAAAAAAAGGTGGCGTACGACAGCACGTGGTACGGAGCCGGAGAGGATAAAAGAGATCCCTCGGACATTTTGTACTATTTNATTCTGTATTTTAAGGTAGAGAGTAAGTAACGAGGTAGGTGAAGTTAGGAATTCAAATGGCGTGATTCAACATAGGAGTTTAGAATAAGACCATCCATGACAGCTACATTACCTAGGGTACCAAGGGCCTAGCCACGGTATATAGAATCTTTAATAGGCAGGTGCACTAAAAAGATGCCGACCCATCATCCCGGTATGAAGTCGATCCACATTAAATATTCTACTTTTACCTACCGACTTAAAATACTTAGCAAAGTGCCTGCCTTAGCTCCTCAGTAATACGTGTCACGTGCCACCGCGTCTGCCTGTTCATACTCCCATGGATTCGCGACAATTTAGGCGCGTCCCAAGCAGCTGTCAAGGTGGAGTAAGCCATTAAGTCATTACAGATACCAAGATCATGGAATAGGATGCCAGCCTTTCCTACCTCTTCATGCACCCTTCCTATAAGTTGAGATCAATACTACAGAGCGATTGGCAAGCTCTTTTGTCCCTCTTTATTCTCACCAGAGCGTCTGCCAACACATTTACTTACAATGGCGGACAAGGAAGCTACCGTCTATATTCTCGACCTGGGATCATCCATGGCTGACTGTCACAATGGTCGCATTGAGTCGGATTTGGACTGGAGTATGCGTTATGTCTGGGACAAGATTTCTACGACTGTTGCAGCTTCGCGGAAGACGTGGAATGTGGCTGTTGTTGGGGTGAAGACGGATGAAACCGACAATCCATTGGAGGGGCAAGAAGGAGGATGTGAGGGATACGAGAACATATCGGTCCTCCAGGAGCTTGGCCCAATGACTATGCGTAGTCTCGAGGCTCTGCGTCATCGTGTGAAGCCTAGCAATACTCAGGCTGGTGATTGCATTTCTGCTATTGTCCTAGCTATCGAGATGATCGAGAAGTTCACCAAAAAACTCAAATACAACCGCAAAATCATCCTAGTCACAGACGGTGAAGCCCCTATAGACAGTAGTGACATCGAAGATATATCCGAACAGATCAGGAGATGTGGTATACAGCTTACAGTATTGTCTGTTCCCTGATATTCCCAGTATAATTACCACATGCTAATGCTTTATAGAGGTGTGGACTTTGATGATGCTGAATTCGGCTTTAAGGAGGAGGATAAATCCAGTATCAAGGGAAAAAACGAAAAGATCCTAAGAGACCTAGTTGAAAAATGCGACGGGCTGTATGGAACCATGGCTGAAGCCATCTCCGAGCTCGAGACCCCAAGAGTCAAGTCTGTTAAGCCGTACAAGACGTATGAGGGCTTACTCACCCTCGGAGATCCCAATATCCACCAAGATGCCATGAGCATCAACGTCGAGCGTTACTTCAAGACACATAAGGCAACCGTTCCGCCTGCCAGCAGAGTTGTCATAAAGACCGGATCTGATGGTGGTCCTTCTGGTACCGGAGACGAGATGCAGGGTGTTGAGCCCACACCAAGCTTCTCCGCAGTGAAGGATGCTCGCACGTATAAAATCAGTGACCCTGAGGCACCAGGTGGGAAGCAAGATGTGGATCGCGATGAACTAGCTAAAGGATACGAATATGGAAGGACTGCTGTTCATATTAGCGAGTCAGATTACAACATCACCAAGATCGAGACAACCAAAAGCTTCAGTATTGTGGGTTTTATTTACCAAGAAAAGGTACGAATCCAGCCTTCAGTGTACGATCATTCACTGATTACTATAGTATGAACCCTTCCTCAACATGGGCGAGACCTGTATGACAATAGCCCAGAAATTCAACGATGCAGCAGCCTTGAGATTATCGTCGCTCATCCACTCGCTCCACGAGCTAGAGTCTTACGCAGTAGCACGTATTGTCACAAAAGACGGGAAAGAGCCAGCTCTTGTTCTCTTAGCGCCTCATATTGAGCCTGATTTCGAATGTCTCTACGATGTGCCTCTTCCCTTTGCAGAAGACGTTAGGAGTTATCCGTTCCCGCCTCTGGGCAAGGTGATTACTGTCCAAGGGAATACGATTACTGGAAACCACCGAAATCTGCCTTCCCAAGAGCTTCAGGACGCCATGGATGACTACGTAGATGCCATGGATATATCTTCTTGGGAAAAGGATGATGAAGGGTAAGTCTACCGGTTCTACAAGCACGAAGATATAGAGCTAAACACAAGTAGTAACCATACAATGGAGTACGCTCCAGTTGAAGACCTTTTCAGTCCACCACTTCATCGCATTAATCAAGTCGTTCGACATCGCGCAACTTATCCAAGTCAACCTGTTCCTCCAACCCCGGCGATTCTTCTTAAATACGCAAACCCACCTGAAGATCTAGTAGCCAAGGTCAAATCAGATCTTGAAGACCTCATAGACAAAGCTAGCGTTAAGAGAGGTAGGAAACTCTGGCATTGTGGATGCATTTATTACGGCAACTAACATGTAACTAGTACCTCTTAAGGCGAAGGGTAGGAAGGATAAAGGCGATAGGCCCAAACCGATATCTGGCCTTGATATTGATGCCCTACTTAAACAACCCGAGAACAAGCGAGCCAAGATCAGTCCGGACAAGGCAATATCCGAGTTTAAACAGAAGGTCGAGTTTGCTGATGACCCGGCTGATATTGAGGACGCTGTTAAGCAGATGGGCGTTATTGTTCGTGATATGGTCACTAAAAGCTTCGGTGACCAAGACTACGACCGCGCTATTGAGCATATTGGAGTCATGAGAGATACAACGATTGATTACGAGTACCCGGACCTATTCAACTCCTTTATGAGGGATTTCAAAACTCGTCTCTTGTCAGGTGAAATGGATGGCAATCGAAGGGAACTATGGTGGAAGATAAAATATGCCAAATTGGGCCTGATTGATAGCAACGCTTCTGAGCACTCTAAAGTGACGATGGAAGAGGCGGCTGAAGTGAGTTCTCCGTGCGACATGCTAATTTGGGATATAATGCTAACTCTAGCTGCTTAGTTCCTGAAGAAGTAGTTTTGGCTGTGCTAACTACAGTGTAGACCAATATTTAGGTGATTGCGTGTATGGACGTATAGGATGTAGGAGTCTCTAGAAACCTTGGGTGTGGGAATATTCGTCAAAAGAATCAAAAGCTACAAGGCTAAGGTAGATTACAGAATCTCTCATAGGGTAAAGGGAAAGTATTTAACTTAACCCAGGTATTAAGGGAGAGAGCTCTGAGTACTCTAGCTTCCACCGAAAAATTCATAACCAACTATATTTCCGTCATGCGTCTGCCGATATAGGATTCCTCAATCCAGGCCTATAGCGACTTGCCACCCTTTCGGGCCATAATTTTTTTACAGTTCATCAATCAATCAATCTTACCCTCTCTCGCTGGCGCCAATACAACGACTTGTAGGGGGGCTTTTTACTTGTCACTACTACATCTCGCTTTCTATTACAGCAGCTCCGGATTAGGGGAACACCACATTTGATGAGAGGGCCTTCCTCTAATGCTTGCAGCCAAGGCCTGGTTGTTTTCCCAACACATGCAACCCTAACACTTTCAGGATATCATAGGGTTTTATCTAATAGCACACGACCTGGGCGCCAGCGGCGTGATAATTATTCAGAGGTTACGCCCACAGATCCCCGAGCGGCACGCCCTAAAAAGGCCCTCTTGTCAACTTCTTCTACTATCTCATGCCCTCAGTGTATCTCGCGAATCGGAAGATCATTTTAGGTTAGCTAGTGAATAAGGCTGCTAATAGGTTTGCCCACTTAGGAGTTAAAATCAGTAACCTATAGCTTACCTAGACATATAGGAAATAGGCTTAGAAGACTTATACCAGATAGCCGTAGGTTACTTGAACCATGAGAGGGGAAGTAGGATCCTCAGATATATCCAGCAAGTGCATATCGCACAATTGCAGGTAGCTCCCGACTTGCGCCAGGGCACGTAGATCGGTTTTCTGATAACTCGAATACTTTACGTTATCATCCATATGCTGTAACCTCCGTCCATTAGCTCAGCAGCCACTGCGAGGCAGAAAGAGTACACCAAGCACTTGGAAATTTTAATATTCATACAACGCTCCTTCTCCTAATCGGAACGCTCCTTTACACTCGGTTCGTGATAGCTAACCCAGCTGCGTCGTCTTCCTATAGTTCGAATCGCAGGACCTACCCCTACCCGGAAGATATACACAAGTATTTCCTGATGAATTGCGCCTTCCATACGACTTCAAACAACTGGCCTAGAATTCCAGAGTAAGCCAGTACCTATCTTTCTTCATCAATAGCAACCTACCTAAGGTAATGGTACATTTCTGGCATGCTACTTAACTACATATATATGCGCAGTTTACAACACTATCACATTCCAACTTGCCTAACTACCAGTACCAAAGTACCCTCACTTAGAATATAACTCTACAGCTCCTTCATTAAAACTCCAGAAAACTCGCTATAGCCTCGCCCTCCTATCCTAGAGCCAAGCTATACATCAGCAGGTTTGACCCTTTTAAGCTTGCTGCGCGGGCCGACACACAATCTAAGTAACATCTTACACTTCTAAAATACAAAATACCTTACAAGCAAGACGGAACATGTAAGTGGCTAGCTCCATAGCATCCTACTCTTCCCATTGCAACTAATACTATCCGTAAGCCACAGCACCACTAGGTCTAGACTCCACCAGTCCAAGGATTCCAGCAGTGTAACTAAGGGCTATCTATCATGGGGGGCCGCTTCGAGAGGCTATGGCGTTCGCCATCGCCTACGTAAGTAGCACGGATGAGTGTATTCACTATGGATTGCCCACTAATACTTTTCTATCAATTGTAGCGAATCAAGTGAAATGGTCAGGGTTAGATGTCTCTCTGACAACACCGAGTTCATGATTCACGCACTAATACTCGCGCACCATTCCCAATATTTTCGCCAAGAGCTCAACCGCCTTAAGGCGGAAGATGATATTTATACTATCCTTGTCCCAGATAGATTTCCTGAAAAATTCTTCCGGTTCTTTATGGACTGGGCCTATGCAAATGGTGTTGATGGGGTAGATATTGATGACTGGGACTTCCACGACCATACTGAGGCCTGGGTATTTGGAGATTACATACAAGCACCATCATTCCAAAACGACCTCGCGATTCTCATGCTAGACTATAATCTTAACGC
Organism: Nemania bipapillata; assembly: GCA_029590615.1. Classification (NCBI taxonomy): domain Eukaryota; kingdom Fungi; phylum Ascomycota; class Sordariomycetes; order Xylariales; family Xylariaceae; genus Nemania; species Nemania bipapillata. The sequence continues at coordinate 4,016 of JAPESX010000678.1, read as the reverse complement.
GGTTGATGACCTGTGGGAGCACGAATGGGACCACATTCATAACAACAGCACCCTCGAATCCCTCGTCCTTGACAAATTTTGCGAATGTCTTCTCGAATGTGGCAAATACTATGAACCTGAAGAATTGGGTCAAATATGTAGCCGCATCCTCGGCAAGACTATGCATCTCTTCCTAAACTATGTGGCAGGGGCGAATAAGAGAGAGAAGGGGTCGCTCATAAAGGTCAACGATACAGTCACTTGGCAGAAGGGTGAAATATCCAGATACAAGATCGAGGAAGAGAAATACTTGAATAAATTCTATAGTACTAGTTAGGTACTGTAACGATTCTGATTCTGAAGGCGAGTGGGAGGAGTAGGTAGGGCGGAGGGGTAGGGAGGAGGGGCAGGAGGAGGATGCTATTGATCAGGTTCTTCGACATATTTCGAGGCCTCAGACCCCTTCTCTATACCCAGGAGCGTTCTCTTTTCGACATACCATCGGAGTTACCAGTACAATCACCGTCTAGTTGATTTAAGTGCAATAATCGCGTTGAATTATCCTACATCCAAACGCCATTCTCGAGTTTGTTGGTAAAATCGAGGTGCGGAAAAAGTTCGGTGCATATGATTCAGATGGTAGTCTGGTCGGAACGCCAAAATGCATCATTTCACTTAGCTTGCGATAGTTTATTAATATATTTTTGGTGAGCTGTACTATTCTTATCCAAGAGCTAGAAACTATAGAACTGAAGGTCGCATTGAAACTTGCTATCGTAAGCTAGACACATCTACCTAGGTAGGTACATATGTAGTTAGCTGACTTAATCGTGTGGATCAAGGACAGGCGCATGTTGTCTCACCTCGTAGTTGTGTAGCACTTTCTTACTCCTATCCATATACCTAAATACGCTCCTTCCCAAAAACGCGAGGCATGTGAGGAAGCATGGCGACTGCCGAAAAGCAATCAGCTACCTACCTAGGTACTTCTATTTTCTTCCACGGAAACAAGAAAACATCTCACCACGCACCAGCCTACGTATCCTTTCCCCTTAGGCACTAAGTCAATCATAAATGTCACCTCATCCGTATAACCTTTACTATCTTTAGGCCAGTACGCTGGTCACTGTACCTGCTTGCGAATCCAATACCGTGACTAAGCATAATCACGATTGCCTCCAAACTATGGCATCCGACGCTCGTTCCTACTGGGACCCAGAGGATAGCGATGATGATATCAACATCTCGATGATCTCCAAGAGAGCAAGCCCAGCTCAATATTCCTGCGAGACAAGTAATTATTACTTGGATTCCCTGCCAGTTTCGGCGCAGGAAGGCTATGCTGGAGTTTCGGCCACTGCACTACCGCACAATGCATTCGAGTTCTCGGGTCCGGACCCTAGAAATGTGTCTGAGAAAGAAACTACCTTTGCACCTTTCAAACTTGTGAAGAAGTACCCTTATACCTACGTCGGCAAATCGAACAAGAAAAAGGTAGGCATCTCGAAAGAAGGCATATGTCTCAATTGGCTTTACTGATGTGAGTTCAGGTTGGTGAGTATTTTAAGGAGACATTACTCCAGGACCGTGCATGGGACTTGTAAGTGAAAGAAGTTTGGATCACTCATACATTAATTTAAGGAAATACTTACCTAGAGCTACAGTTTCTCCCAGTGTGATCCTATGGCGTTAAAGGATCCCTTACTGCTTGTCCCTACTACTCAATTCGAAGAATATCTAAACATCGCAAACCATCAGCTTGGAGTAAGTCTAGCAATTCCTCGAGGCGCCGCCGGGGAGCAGTTCTCCCTCACCTTTGGTGAATGGGACACACCACGCCCCCGTTTCCTTGGGCGAGCTAGTGATGCCAGCGCTGTCGATGCGCTTAAGGCATATGCGCGTGCGCTTCCAACTGATGTCCTCAGCCACCTCACTCCTGGTTGCTATCAGATGTATTGTGATAAAATGAATGAGATCTATGGCTCATTAAAATCTGGCCAAGGAGAAAAGAAGGAAGCAGCGAGAAGAAAGAGAGTACAGCGACAAAAGGATAGTGGCCGCATGCTAAAGCGTGTACAAAAATATCTCGGGCTTCGCCCGGCCAGCTTAAATACGTCCTCAAGTATGTCATATGAGAGTCAGATTTGTGTCATTTACTTAGCATTTGTGCACTCAACGCTGATGGAACACTCAGGCTCCATGACTACAAATTGGGATAGCTCGAAGCCCACACCTTTCAGATCAAGAGAATACGTTCGCTTCGTTTGTGTCGACATAGAGGCATATGAAAGAGAAGCAAGGCTTGTTACTGAGGTCGGGCTGGCAGTATTAGACACTGAGGACCTCATTGATATATGCCCTGGTGATAGGGGTGAGAACTGGTTTTCACTGGTACAGGCCTACCACTTTAGAATCAAAGAGCGCTGTCACATGGTCAATTCTGAATTTGTTCATGGTTGCCCAGAAGCCTTCGATTTTGGGTAATGCGAAAACCACCCTGGAATCGGAAATTGAAGCTAATTAATAACAGGAAATCCCAGATACTCCCCTTCACTAATATCAACAGTGCCGTAAGCAAAGTTATCGGTGACAAAGAGTCCGAGGATCAAAGACCCGTCATCCTGGTCGGACATGATATCAAACAAGACCTGGATTACCTGAGGCAGATAGGGTATAAATACTGGTGTGTTCCGCAGATTGTCGATGAAGTTGATACCAAGGACATGTTTCAGCGCATAGAACGAAGTTTAAATGGGCGCGGCTTAGCAACGCTTTGTACTGAACTTGGTATTTCTGGGCACAATTATCACAATGCAGGAAATGATGCTGTTTACACGCTCCAAGCAATGATTGCGATGGCCATCGAGCGAACCATTAGCGGTTCAGGTAAAGATGAGGATTCATTAACACAGGGGTAAGCCCAAGTTATACATGCCGCGGGGATCATGGTGAAGGCTAACCTGTGATTTCAGAAACGATGAATGGTCGGACGGAGACATGGACGATGGTGGATGCCCGAAGAAACCAGCACCGCCTGTTGAGTATGCGAACTACTCCTAATACGACAGTAAGGCACTATTTTTCCAACGTATCGTTCTCGATGTGCTTATTCTAATATGTTATGTCGATGAACCCTAGAATGTGCAATGGTAAAAACGATTCCGGCATTTGCCTGAGAAATTGCTATTGTTTGATTGTAAAAGTTCTATCCTGCACTAAGCTATGAGCCTAGCATGCAACGAGGGACTAGAAATCACTGAATATGAGGCGTCAATGAATAGGCCATAGTGCGTTAAGAGGAGTATGTGCCTGTAAAGGAGCACTCGACCCCAATCTTAAAGCTTTACTCTCCTGTTGTCTATACCTACATCATTTTGTGATAGATATCCGTGCTACTTGCCCATAATACAACGTCGATTTCGTAGCTGATGTAAAGAGAATCGGTCTTTGTAGAGTTGAATATATTTGCACACCGAAAAGTTATACAGCCAATCATGAACATGATACCTCGATGATACTCGTAGCGTAAACTCATCCGTGACCCTTTTGAAACGCCATCGCTCCATAAAATGCCGTGATACTGTACATATGTTGATATAAGGTTTTCGATCTTCCCCGGTTGCCCATCTTAATGGGTAGGTAGCCATGCTTGTAGCCGCGGACCCGTATGGTTTCTCCGCATAGAATAAATAGCATGTACGTGCTTTTTGGACTAGCTAGCATTCTTCTCGAGGAATTCTTTCGCTTCGTTGACTTTGGTAGCAAGGTAGGGGCTTCCGCCCCGATCCGGGTGGTTCAGGAGCATCAGCGTCCGGTGGGCTTTCCGGATCTTGTCCTTCGTGATGGCACGCTCGCTATGGGATTATATCATTAGCGATTATTTATTTTGAAGTTTGGCACGGCCTAGGTGTCCCGAGAAGGGGCAAAATGGGCGGCATGAAGGCACGTACTTGAGAGATAATATCAGCGAGGCTTCCTTCTTCGTCATGCGCTGCTCGAACCCGCCTTTGTAGAAGGCCTTGCCCATTGCGCCGACG
>JAPESX010000677.1:0-15401 GCA_029590615.1 Nemania bipapillata | reverse complement strand
ATACCTACTGTTTTAGGAATAGCCTAACGCTAGCCGCTTATTTTTCCGATTTTTCTCCGATTTTAAACCTTATAGTTTATTTTTTAGTTTATATAGAAAACCCCATACAAAACCCCACAGTGCAGGTGGCCCGCGAGGGGGTGGCCCGCGAGGGGGGTGGTGATCTTAACTGCATTTTTGAGACAACAAACCCGCTGAAAGCCAAGGTAGACACAAATGAGAGGCTATCTATAAGGCGTCAAGAAAGAAGAACAAAGCCTTGGGTGGGCATGGGTAGAAGACAAGTCAGTGTTTAGAGAAGGCGACCTATGGTAGAAAAGCCTGCAAATCTCCTTTAAGTCATAGTTCTGCTAATTCACCTGTGTTTGCCGCAGTTGCTAGCTCACCCTGCCGAAGTATTGTATGCTAATAGCTAACGGTCTACTGAGCTCCTAGGGACGTATTGTGGCCCTGATAATGTGGCCTAATCATGTATCGCCATGTCCGGTACTCTTCTTCATTCTACTAGCGATATCGCGAATCACATAAATCTGACCGTAGAGATCTGTCACGTCGATAAACATGCGGAGGATTTCCATTTTCCGCTTTTCACGGCTCTTGATTTCCGGTGGCGTCTCTTGTGAATTGATCTCAAGGTCCAGTCTTGCGACGATTGTATCCAAGTCTTTGCGTTCGTATTCGGCAAGTGCTAATAGGGTGTCTTTTCTACTATCTCCAGACACATTCGTGCTTGGTTTCGCTTGAGTCATGTTTTGGGGAGCTTGGAATTCGGGAAAATTGACAGAGTTTAGATTTCCTTCCTTCTTGTCCCTTCCAACAGAGCCATAGTCGTTGTACATACGACACATAGTTGCTAGGCGCCAACACAATGCCTCGGCCAGGTACTTCTGTGTAGTGGAAGGGAAGCAGTCTTGTCCTGGCGTCAATGACGAGGAGATCAGGCATGAGATAAATGCGAAGGAATAGGGGCACGAGGTATGATCGGCAGACGTCGTACGAACCCAGTGGAAAAAGCTCTCCCGAGCCTCCGTATAGGTCTCCTGGCTCGAGCTAGGGGCGAATCGAGAGTTATCCTCGGTCTGCGTTATGTGTGCTAGGAGAAACGTGTGCAGCCTACGCGCGACGTGTTGTCTGTCCCACGGACTTGCACTTTGGACGGCCGGGTTCTCTAATACATGGGCGATAAAACGTGAGAGAGGCTCGGACACCTTGGCGTTTCGAACCTGTGTCTCCGCAGCAAAGAGCCCATTGACCAGATCACGTAGTCCGCTCAAGTCATTCTCGAATTCTGGCCCTGCTACTGCCTCCATGAACTCATCTGCTTGGTAGTTTAAGAACGATACAACCATCATCTCGAATAATAAGGAAGTCGAGGTAAATGTATGTCGCCGATTGCTACAAGCCGTCCATGTTAGTGGGATTAGATCGAAGTATTTATCAGCTTCCATATTTTTCCTCGGGAATGTTTTCAAACGGAGTGCCCGTAGAAGCGGTTGGAACAATGTGGCTTCGATGAGGGAGGCACGAATCTGCCATTCAGGGGTTTTCGAGAATAAAGGGGTTCGTTGAATTAGCTTTAGTTGTGCAATGGTCATCTTCTCTCTCCCTTTATTAGGATATTGCGTGTCCACTGGGGCTAGAGGACGAGAGGACATCTTGATGGCACCCAACTTGTATGCCTGAACAAGGAGCGGGCTTCTTTTTGGTAACTTCTCGGCCCAGGCATGGCCTGGCGGTGTGGGGCGTTCTCTACCCATCTTCAAGAAACGTACTCCCTTATCAACGGCGCCAGAGATTTGATCATTTATATCATCCATGAAACTGAGTCTACACCCTTCTGAGAGGATTAAGACACCATATGCTGTTTCCTCGATCGAGTCAGCCCAGCTGCCATTAGAGTCTTGCACTAGCATGGTGCGCAGGCATGCTTGAAATAGGGCAATATGCATTTTTGTTTTTAGATTGCTCTCTAAGGCAGATATCTTGTTCTCGCTATCCCACGATAGTAGATGTATAAAGGTTCTGACGAGAAGTAGGTATGGGTTAAGACGGTATATATTCTACTCATTGCTTTTAGTAGATATCACTTAATAAGCAGTAGATAGGAGTTTGCTTACCCCTTCGTCTTTAACTCTGCCATCGGCTGTCCACCATCTATTACAAAGGTTTTCAGTGATGCGGACTATAAGAGACGTATATTGTGCTGTGTTCGGTTGACGGAGCATAGCTAATAGTATATTGCAGTTTGCGTTGTAGCTCATGTCGTCCAAACTTGCAGGGATTCTTGTATTATCTTCTACTTCATGCATATTGATCATTTCCCCTAATGTGTCGGACTTGATGCTCATTGGCTCAAGCATGCTTAGTAGCAAGACCAACTGGGAAATACCGCCAGAAATACTACTCATATGAGTAGCTGAGATGAAATTAGCTATCAATCGATTTCTAGAATAGTGGAAGCCATACCAAGCCTGAGTGACTCATCGCAATCTTCAAGTTCTTGCGTGAGGGCATCTATAGCTGCGTTGAGCTCTGGACTCTCAAGGTCTTGATACGCAAAGCCAGATATTAGAAGTGTGGAAAGCGCCTAGGAATGAGATGTGAGTCTCCCGTACTAAATTTACTTGTCAAGTTTGCGGGTTCCTACTATTGTATGCTCAGTGCGAAGTAGAGTGTGATCACTCGAGATGTCCCCATCTTTCTCAGGAGACTCGATAGTGAGGCGACTTAGATAAGGTTCTGTTTCATTACTTCCACATGTGTGGTCCACGATACTCAAGGCTACAGTTGAAGTTGGAAACATCCATTGTCTTACACTGAAGCCCCTTTTTGAGATCAGCGATCCCCAGGTATTAGATTCGAGATTCCCAGACCGGCTGACAATGTGCTGGCTATCATATTGTTTTAGAGTCCGTCGGATTAACTCTCTGGCTTCGTTTTCAATTGTCTGCCCGGAACCCATGATGGAATAGTCAATGTTGATCTAGTGTTGACCGGATTTTGGAGAATTCTGCGATCTCGATATACGGCAAGTAGAGATTTCGATATAAAGTGGCCCCAAGATAGTAACTGTGTTGTTAAATTTAAACTTAAAGCCTCAATTACTCCAAGGCTGTTTGTAAGTTAGATAATATGACGCATATTAGGGAATTTCCCATTCCTTGCTGCTCTTCATTCTGCATTTCTAGTTACGCAACAAGCAATTGGGTTATTACATATTCAACCACCGTCCGATAATCACCACACACTGTATTCGAATTAGTCTGAATTCTAAACTGACGGCTTGTCAGACTCTAGATCTGCGCACCCCGATTGAGAAGTCCGCAGCGGGGCTTCCTGAATGGTCACAACCCGCCCCTAGCTACTTGAGTATCCTAAGGTTATAGAATTGAACGGTTGAGGAATAGTAGCCGTAATTGATGTAGAGGGAATAGCTCGTGTATCACTGAAAGAGAACTCAGGTGGCCCTAACCTCATCTTGCGCCCTACTAAGTATATCCATCTTAGGATATCTAAAAGCAGACTCGAAGTGCACGACTGGAGGTCTCTATGTTGAATAAACAATCGAGGTTTATGTGATAATTCACCAAAAGAGACCATTTCTCTTTCTTTTGCGCTCTATATTACTCCTTCTCTGTTGACCGCCACGACCAAGCCGTCCATCCAGCACCTTGTTGACATCCCCCCCAAAGTCATAAATTGGTCTCAAACCATGATGGACAAGCTGATAGAAATGAAAGAGAATGGGGTCTCAAACAAAATGATTATAATTACTGCTTTAGCCGTTTTGATTGTTGGGACCTTCCTGCTAGTTCGTTCCTTTAGCTATAGCAAGAAGGCAATTCCAGGGGCACCACTTCACGGCCAACGTTGGCCCTGGGAGCCAACCTTCTGGCTTCAATCACGCTTCACCTTCGGAGCCCGTGGACTTGTCTCAAGCGGTTATATGAAGGTACGGAAGAGAACTCGAAATCAATACCTTGGGTAAATCTTGGTGCCTAGATCACTCATTCGTATATATTTATCAGTTTAAAAATCGTCCTTTTGTTCTGAAAAGATACGATGTCGACATGACGGTCATGCCAAACAAATACCTTGAGGAGTTGAGACTCATCCCCCCCACGAAACTAAGTGCTGTAAAAGCGCAGGTTGCTGTAAGTTTCGCGTTATAGTAATAGTTGGTCTACTAGATGTGCTTCAGTGCTGATTTATAACAGAATCTTGGGCACAAATGGACTTACACCACTATAATGACCGAGTCAAACCTTCATTTCCGTGTGATACAGAATAAGCTCATCGCCGAACTCCATAAATATCTCGACGTCGCCAAAACAGAGCTCGATTACGCGTGGCCGATAGACGTCCCCTCCTCCTCAGGTATGTTAAGGGGCTGCGCTACGAATCAGATGATCTCCCCGATTTTCAGCTGACCTTTTCCTTCAGAATGGCTAGAGGTTGACATTCAGCAGATGATGCGGAGGTTGGTAGCGCGCATGTCAGCCAAAGTATTCATGGGCCATCCCGCCTGCCGCGACGAAGAATGGCTGAACCTTTCTATCGACTTCTCGATTGACATGTTCACGGCCGCCTTCACACTCCGCATGTTCCCTCCTTGGACACACCACATCGTAGCCCACCTGATTCCCGCCCGTTACCGCGTGATGAAAAACCTGAAGGTCGCACAGCGGATTCTCCAACCGCTCATGGAAAGGCATGTGGAAGCCGCGAGGAGAAGAAGTGCGGGCGAACAAGTGGAAGAAGAAGACACTCTTCTAAACTGGATGATGGACCATGGGACGGAGGACGAGAAAAGAGTCGATAAAATGTCGACGCGCCAGGCAATCCTCACTCTTGCCAGTATCCACACGACGTCGATGGCAGTCACCAATATCATCTTCGACCTGTGCGCACACCCGGAGTGGTATCCGGTACTGAGAGAGGAGATCGATAGCATCACCCAAGAGCTGGGCCCGATTGGCTCGACGCCTGAGAGCGGCTCGAAACAGTGGCTTCCGCGTTTAGAGAAGCTCGATAGTTTTTTNCTCGAAAGCCAACGCACAAACCCACCGATTCTACGTACGTCTGCAGAATCAGGGTGACCCTACCCCCTACCCCCCTAACTCCCGATCCAAGTTTTAGGAGTAAATACTTTGATACTAACAAGGGAATTGAACAGTTGGCCCTCAGAGAGTAGCCGTTGAAGCGCTCACGCTAAAGGACGGCACCTACATACCAAAGGGTTCGAGGATCTGCTGGGCCGGCCACGACCACATAAACGACCCGAGCGTGACACCCGCCCCCGACGTCTTCGATCCCATGAGAAGCTACAAGAAGCGCTATGCATCGCCGCAGAACATGAACAAGTATCTTGCAGGGCAGACAAGCCCGGACAATCTCGCGTTCGGATATGGGAAGTTGGCTTGCCCCGGGCGGGCATTTTCGGTCGGCGAAATCAAATTGATCCTAGCTCGGCTGATCTCCAAATATGAGTTTGAATTCCCCCCGGGTGTCAAATCCAGACCGACGAACATGTACGCGGATGAAAATGTCTTTCCGGATCCCGATGCGAAAGTTATGATGAGACTACGACAGGAAGATAAACTGTGATAAGTAGCTGAATTCGATAATCACGGTGGCCTATTGAACCCAATTTCCAACATGCATGTGACAGTGTAGTGGAGATCTTATTTAGAAGATTCCTCGTGACTAATGGATCGCAGTGAGACATGAGCCGGGGATGAGCTGGGCAATAATAGCTGGCCAGTCGACGCTATGGCAAGATGAGGGGAAGCTCAATGTAAATGCACGTGCGACACGGCCAGTGATCTCTTAGTCAATTGGTTACTATTTGCTCATTCGTTACGGGCACTGGATTATGGGTTCAAGCGATTGCAGCATAGAATAAGTTGCATGTGCGAGATAAGTATAGCGAAGTAGAAATGAGGTGCTTATGTGTATATAAAGTGTCACTCATTTAACATAGACTGTTATGGAATGATTATGCTCTCTATCCTAATAGCCCGAGACAATCTCATTGTGAGACAGCACAGCTGACGAAGACTGAGGGGGGTAGTGGTTGATTAATAGGCATAACAAGCATTGCGTTTCATGCTCTAATATACGAGGATATCGGCAGCATCATTGCTAACGCCTTCCCACAGTCCATCTAGAGTTTTCACAAGCTCTTCGGGTAGAGGGCCACCTTGGATACCTTGAATATACTTGTCGCACTGCTCCTTGTTCCGTGGCCCAATAATGACGCCATCCCCCTTGGAGCCATCCAGTATCGAATGGTTCATGATCCACCGCATAGCGGCGTCAGTCGTGTCGAGACCATAAGATGTGCATGCGCTATTCATCTTACGGATAGCATCGTGGAACGACGGCTTGTCATACCAACGCCGAGCGTTGAGGCCGTACATGTTGTCCTTGGCCGTGTCAAAGCGTGTCCCCTTGAGATCTTGATCTTGGTTTTTCGCGAGCGTAAGCTTGCCAGTTAGCATACCCTGTGCTAGGGGGGAGAAGGCCGCGAAGGCGATATCATGCTTGCGTAGAAACGGAAACAGTGTGGTCTCGTACGTGCGGCATATTAGGTTGTCTATGGCGCATTAGTATGCAGTCTAAGCAGTGATGGTTTATACTTTATGAATGTCGTGTAAGATATTGTTGCAATTTGTCATGAAGCGTAGCAATTACTTACTGCGAGTAGGTTAGCTACAATCAAATTGCATCCCTCTTGGCTTCAAAAGGAAAAGGGGAATGATTTTATTTCCATTTCCAATACATACCATTGGCCTTGGTACACGCTTGGTTTAACGTAACCCTTACTCTGAGCGATTTCAACGTACTTCTCAAGCATCTCCGGTGAGAAGTTGCATAGACCAAGTTTCGCAAACTTGCCCTGACGGTAAACCCCGTCAAATGCGGCGGCCTGCTCCTCGAGAGGCGTCTCATGATCCGGCCCAATCGCATACAAAACGTTGAGCTAGTGATGCCCTTGTCAGAATATGTAAAATCCCAGTTTCGTTCAGTCAAAGTGAGTTACTATAAATTACTATACCTTCTCTACGCCAAGACGTTGTAGCGACTCATCCACGGATTTTGGGATGTTCTCATTCGTGAGGGTACCATTCCCACCGTTAAACCACATTATTTTCGTGTCGATGAGGAATCCGTCCGACCCGAATCGGCTCTCGCCAATAATCTGCTCGGACTTTGTGGGGTTCGAGAAGGGATAAAGGGCGGCAGTATCAATCTCCCGAACCCCGATAGATTTCAAGTCAGCCATCTGACGTCGTACCTCATCCCCATCCACATTATGACCCCAGGTTCCGCCGCCGGCAATGGTGCTTGGGACTGGAGACATAGTGGAAGATGATGATGAATCGGATTGAGATAGCAAAGCAAATGAGTCGTGAATAATGGCCAAGTTGGTACCGAAGCGTGCGAACAGTGATGCAGAACTATTCGGTGACTAGAAGACGACGAATGCTGTAAACTTAGTTCACGGTTGATTTGGTTCTCACAAGGCAACAAGGTATAATGCGGAGGCTGTCAGTCACACAAGGCAGAAAAAGCTAGCCGAAGTTCGGATTTGTAATACTAGGTAGGAACTCGTCCCAAAACAGATTGTGGAAGTACTAGTCTAAGTACTATGCATGTGGGATGAATGACCAGTGACGGATGGGCGCGGACACGAGAATAGGGAAAGACACAGAACGCCTTTCTCGCTGCCGGCTCTCGCAGATGCTGTGTAGCCACCGGGCGGTCGTAAACAGTACTTGGTAAGCTGAAAGTGGAAAGCCTCCGGGTAGGTAGGTACCTACTTACTATATATGTACTTACTAGATACATATGTACTGTGCAAATGCAAAAAAAATACTTTGGTACTTGTTGTGATCCGGACAGGTACGTACGAAGTAATTAATTAATGTAACCTATCTAGATTAGTTATCAGATGACATCCCTAGGATACCTAGGTATGGATGTTTGAAAGAAAAAGCAACACAGCCACAGACGTAATGTAGGTTGATGTGCCGAGCGGAAGGATGACTAGAGATCGCCCAGATACTATGTACATATAGATTAGATAGGTACATATGTATGTAGTCTGATTATTAATATTAGTCCAAACAGAGTCTAAAGAAAGTCATGCAGCACAATCCCCCGACGTCTCATTGAATCCTACACGCGCGCATGCTGGAGATCGGCATTTGTCACCCCTGTTTGGTCTTCGCTTCATCTGTACATAGTATATGTTTTTCATGTGTCGAATACTGTGGAATGCCGCCGGTGTAGGGCTCACTGCAACCCTACCTGACCATGTATCCATTCAGCATACAGAGGACTAAAATATTATATCGAGAGGGTGGTAGTATTTAAATCCTTCCGTTGGTGATCAGTTGTGTCCTGCCTCATATTTTCCCGCAACATGTTACTTTAGCTTATCGAGCCCTACCGTTACACCTGCCCGTGATAGGCCTGTTCCATTGACGCACGCTAAATTCTCACATACAAGGGCGGTCTAAGGGACCATACATATTTGCATATGCACATAACACGGCCGGCGGCGGGGGCTCTGAGCCGCTGAGCCGCTGCACCTTGCATTATCGATGCAACTCCGCCAATGCTACCTGTCATACTGCTCTGACTCTTTTGATCATCTTTTCCTTATTAGTGAACACTACTTTCAGAAGGGAGTGGCAATGTGATAGTCCTAGCTAAAGGGCTTAGAAGAGTGGAGCTTTCTACTTACGAGATGACTCTGTGTACGTTTGTAGAATTATCATAGAGGTCAACGCCTAGTAGTAAGAAGTTAAAGGAACCCATGGGCAATTCATCGTGAAGGTAGTGCTTCTGGACCAGACCTAAAACAGTGCTGGGATCTGCACAAGAATAAATTTAGCTTATTGAATATCTAGATAACATGTAACATAGCGAACTGAAGAGTCTATGTATATCTAAACTATTGAATGAATTACAAACACCTGTTTGTCAAAGCATCATATCCGCCATCGGGCACATGAACTTGTTGTCAGTTGGCCTGGAAACATCTTCCACGACCTTGAATCCAAATTAATTGTGTAATTATCGTAGAAGAGAATGTTGGTGTTCAAGAGAACCCTATTTGTCTATAAAAGCGTACACGAACACAGGAACGCTACAATCCAGCATCCTTCTTTTAAATTTTGCGCAGTAAAAACCCGTCGTTTTGTAATTCCTGGAACACCCTCGAAGGGTCATAATGTTTGGCGGTGGACCGGAGCCGAGCGAGGTTATCCTCGCCATAGGAGTCGAGCACCGTTTGCATGAAGCTGGCATCGTTCATGAACTGGTAACGGATAAGCTCCCCGCGGCTTTGCGCAATTGAGCGCAGGTTACCGTCCATCGTCTTCAGCGTCTGCTGTGCCTGGGCATCTTTTGTCTCATCATCCCACTCTACAACCATCGACCACCCTATTGGTTTCCCACTTGAGTTAGTCATTGGTCTATTTAAACAACTCGGGCGTATATCTAATGACTTACATATTTGTGGCATAGGATCGAGGCCAAAGGTATTTCCTCTACGAGCATTCCCTTCCCGGATAGTAGCGGATGCCACTGGTTGGATGGTGTATGATAGGTTGGCTGCAAATGCAGACTCAGTGGTTTCTAGTACCTCTAGGAATTTCTCATGATTCTTAAGATACAACCCAGCATCCGGCGTGGTGGTCACAGCTGTGGGTATACGTCTAGACTCTGATTAGCGAGAGGGAATCTTCAGTAGTAATTCGAAAATTGGGTCTGGGAATGAGCGTAAATTCTTACCGTGCATCGTATTGTGGAGTGTTTGCACCCAGATCAACGGCTAGGCTTGTACCGGTGCCGTTTGTAAGCGGCACCATTACGCCAACTTGGCTCTTGAGTTGGTGGAATGGATCAAAAGCAGTTGGCGGTTGTGCAACCCATTCTGCATAAAACATCCCGATCACTATAACTGTCGGAGTGACAGTGACGTACAAGTCGACTTTGGAGTCTAGTTCCATTGACTTCTGTACCTTCATGGTAGCCTCAAATACGTTGAGGTAATCAGATGCGTTATACAAATTTACCATGTATTGAGTTCGAATAAGCGGATATGTCTGAATATCGAATCGAGTTACAACACCTGGTGGGGAATACTGTGAGTATACAAGCACCTTTTGAAGTCTTCATGTATTAAATAATAGTGAAGACTCACCGAAGTTAGTGCCACCGCCTTTAAGGGCACGGAATAGTTCCGGATTCTGATCAGGGCTGGCATTGATGACCGTCGAGTTAGAAAGAACGACCTATTATAATTCATATCCATTAGATATAACTCTATCAAGAAACGAAGGCTAATCCCAAGGAGAGACTGTGAAACATGAAGTTACAAACTAACCTCGTAGTTCAGAATGCTGTCAGCCCCCAAGCCGTGGAGAGCAGGAAAAAATGGCATGCCGCCTGTGATTATAGTTAGAAGTCTGTCTAATTGATCTATGATTGGTCGTCACGCTTGGAGATCTCCCTACCTCCCAAGAGAAAGCCAGGTATGCCGACGTCTATTGTGCGGCCACCTTTAACAGTTCGATTATGTGCTCCGCTGAACTTATATAGGTCAACCCAGCGGTGCCCTGGGCCAGCGTGCAAAGTGCCATCGGAGTCAATAGACATCAACTTCATATCCTGCATATCTAGCAAGACACCTTGGCCATCGATGCTGGCGAATCCCGGGTTGGGATTATGACCGCCACCGCGTATTGAGAACTTAGATCCGGTTGCTGTGATAATCTTGAGAGCTAGAGCAGCCTCGATGGTGCTCTGAGGGCGAATGAAGCAAGCGGCCGGTAGCCGACATGTCTCAGACCTATGCAGTGTCAGTATAAAGACAGTATCGCGTCGCGCTTCATGATCGATTGTATGCAGTAGCGACAACACACCAGTTGATATCCTCTTCTTGTGTGTAAAGAGAACTTGAATTGTTGTAAACGTTTTGATTCAGGATCAGATTTGTTATTAGACAAGAGGCAGTGGCTCGCTGCGCTATCGTAGGGGCAACCAAGCTTGTGATTGTTTCGGCAGAGTCATCAATTGCTCCCGAAACTTCCGTGATCCGATCTACTAGGCTTGAAGGCCCATGATTAAACGAAACCACATCGAGTAAGTCTTGAGACAGCGACGCGAGCGCCTGCCGACCCAGGAAGAGGGATAAACACCAAAGATTGAAGATTATTCTTGCCATGATCTCAATGACACTTGTCTACTTGGTGCCTGCAAGACAGTTGGTCTATTCGAATAACTGGGGATAATCCTCCTAACACCATATATACAACCGACAAACTTAGTCATATTAAAATTTTACAGTAACATGAGCAACTTGTCATCACCTACCCGCCGCCCACTTGCTTGTAGTATCCTAGCTACTTGGTGTATCAAACGAAGCCATGCTGAGATGCCCTCAATTAGGAAGTATGTGCGTTGCACTGCCATTGTTGGCGTTCATGATTTCACCCTTGTAACACCAGCCGTAGGATTCCCGCCTCTCTAACAGAACCAAAAGTGACTATGCAGGATAGTCGCCGAAGGAATGAGTCTAACATGACAGCGAACAGTGGAAGGTAGTGGAAGAGTGTATTTGGAATATTCACGGGAAGCTGGAGGTGTTGGAAGATAAGGCAACGGAAGCAGAAAAGGGGCTGATGGGGGCGGTAAAAGGAGCTTACAGAGGACTTACTTCGCTGTTGAATATACCATCTCCGTGGCGTTGCATCCAACAATGTCACGTCAACGCTTCTCGACGAAACGAATAAGTACCATACATACCCCAGTCTATTAGGCGAGACCGGCATGACAGGGTGCCATATATTAGTCTGCTTCACTAACCTAAACTAGATAAAAACCAGGCAGAAGCCCAGGCACCACGCATTAGCGCCCGTTGATCGCAACAAGGTACCTACCAGTATCTACAAAAGAATAGGGCTTAGTCTGAACTAGCTCCTAAACCAATGTCCGCTAGTCTAGTAAGCTTATAAGTCCTGGCCAAAGTCGATTTTGCTGATGACCGAGACCTACACCGAAACGATCACTACCTATACAGGTTTTTAGTCAAATATGTAAGTGGTCAGATGCAATACGATGAATCTGTTACTATTCAGCTAGATAATAACGTAATCCAAACCCACATTCTATTATTATCTACACCAAAAATCCACGTGAGCGCAAGCTACTCAAATGGGCTCTTATCCCCCCTTCTCCTAATCATGATGGTAGCAGTCGGGTCGGGGAACATCTGCTCGTCGGCGAACATGTCCTTCGGCCTGCCTTTCCCGGGGGGGAATTTGAAGTCAAATTCCATCAAGATCTTCACGAGTATCATTTGCACCTCGCTAATCGCGAACGCCCTCCCCGGGCAGGCAAGCTTGCCGTAACCGAATGTCAAGTTGTTCATATCCGGCTGGCCGGCCAAGTGCTTGTTCTTCTCGTCGGGTCCCGCGCGCCGTTTATGGTAGCTACGCAGGGGATCGAATGTTTCAGGGTTTGGCGTAANTCCGGTCTGAGTTCACGTGGTTGTATGCAGCCCATGAGATTCTAGAACCTTTAGGGATATGTGTTCCATCTTGAAATGTTAGTGGCTCCATGGCTTCTCGTTGCGGCGACACTAAACGTAGCTGTTAGTAAGATGAAGATACATGCGAGAAGAATTGTTTGAACTCACGTATGATGGGGGGTCTCAACCTCTGGGTTTCGACAATGAAGCTGTTCATCTTCTCCAACCTGAAGAGCCATGGTACAATCCCTACTTTTGATCCCATAGGGCCAAGCTCATCAACTGTATCCTTAATCTCGGCTCGTAGGACTGAGAACCACTTTGGGTGCTCGCAGAGATCGAAAAGGATATTCGACACTGTCATTGACGTAGTATGAATGCTCGCAAGGCTTAATAGAACCTGACGTGCTGCCATTTCCTCTCGCCGAGTTTCCTTCTCATTCCCTCGATCTAACATCCACGTGAGGAGCGTGTCGTCCTCCGCTGTCTTAGTTTCAGTACCCTTGTCGCTTAGCTCCCTCAGCATCGCATGCTTCTCCATAAGAGGTGATAGGATTTGGAGAGCTGTCTTGTATTTGCTTGTCACTCTGTATCTTGCGGGTAGGAATACCGCAATGAATGAGTGCATCCAAGGCGGAAATCTGCGAAGTGTGTACGCAACTGCGAACATGTCCCCGGGATAATCGATCAACAGGTTTAACCAGGCCGGATCCCGAGCAGTCGGATATCCTACCATGACTGCAGAAGTAATTCGCGCCACGACCATACGCATGAGGGCTTGGATACCAACTTCTGTCCAGTCTAATCGTAGTAAAAGTATTCTCAGCTGAGTTCTGTTTGAATTAAACTTGATTGACTTACCATCAGCTTGCGGAAGATCTATCGCACATGCACTTTCGATTTCTTTCTCTGCCATGTTGAGGTACTTGGGCATTTCAGGTATAAGTTTATTCTGAAGGACACGGAAGTGTAGATCGGAGTCCATGAGAAAGCTAGTTTTTGTGTACTTATGAGCCATGTTTTTTTACTTGGACCCTGACAGCACTGAGCTTCTCGGCTGGCATTAAGCGCATCTCGGAGAGGTACTTGTGAGGTAGTATCGTGATATCAGCATCGTAGCGGAGCACTACGAACGGTTTATCTTGAAACTATGGGATCAATGGTCGGTTAAGCCCTAACATGTTCGCACAAGCCGGGCACAAGAAAAGATAGAATGCATTGACTGAGGAAAGTCGACTAATCATAGTAAAGAAAGGATAAAGGTAGATGGGGTTCATAAAGTGATAGTACCTTCTTGTATCCGCTCGTTATTATAGCCATAGCATTGTTGGTGAACCTCGATTGCGTGACAATCGAGGGCTCGAACCACCAGTGTGCACCGTGAACAGGGGCATTGTGCAGTCTCAATTTCGCAGGGCGGGCCAGATATGCTATGGAGCACAGGGAGACAAATGAACAGATAAGTACGTAGTATGATCTCTTAATATAAAACTCAGTGAATAACCGACAGACCCAGGTATCTTGAGTGCAAAAATTGGCGATTGGAAAATAATCAAATGAAGATGTCAATTCTGAAAAGTTCAAACCGAGAGGGGTGTTAGTTGAGGCCATTGCACCGACGGGGTAGCCTAACTCGCAGCAACCAGCTAGCAATTTTAGCGCTGTACATAGTAGTAAAAGCTATTTAACATGTTGTTAGGGAACAAGCAGGCAGTAATTAATGAGATGAGATGGGAGTCGTATTACGCGAATTAATAATCAGAACCGTGTATTAACATATATAATGCTTCCCGATGTATTTAACAATTGCACAGAAAAGTTCTAACTGGTTAGTTAGTTCAATGGCCAAATGGCAGCCCGGAAAGGCTCGATTCATCCAAATGTACAACACCACAAGGAACTATGTATCACCTAGGTAGAACTAGACTAGACAGCGCTGGCCCCCAAATTGATCCTCCGGCAGTTAATAAGAGTTCGATTGATACCTACCTATCTGGGGTAAGCCCACTGCCTTTTTCGGCACTCCGCAGAACAAGTCAGGGTGCCCCCCGCGCTCAATCCTTGTTGAGTCAGAATCCCTTTCTAACCTGAGTTGGTAAAATAGAATCGAGAGTGCCAAGTAACCAGCACGACGGCTAGATAAACTGATAACATGACAGGGAGAGGGATCTCGACTCTATCAAATGCAAAATATTAGAAGTAGAGAACAATTGTTCAGATAGCAGCCTACCCTGTCGGTATGAGTTCATAAGCAGTCAATGACTATATTGAGAAATTTCAGGGGTAGATGAATCCTACGGCGAAAATAAAATGTAATTTACTGAGCCTTAGTGAGCGACACATCCTTCAATACCAAGCTGGGCGTTCACTTCGTGTTAGTCTCCAACTGGCCACGAAACCATCTATTGCGAGTGAATCTTTCTACTATATCGTGTAACTTTAGGCAATACCACTGTATTATCTGTTAATTGGGAACAATAACGTGCTATAAATAATTGTTGCCTAGTTGTCTCCAAGTATATCCCGGATTCTACAACACTAGTATTTTTACCATGACAGTGTTAGCTTAGGGAACCCTTTTTTTTTTTTAACTTCTTCGTCGCATCAAGACCCTCGCCGTGGGGTCAGGAAAGATATTCTCATCCGACCCCATATTGACCGGCCTGCCCTTCCCATCGGGAAATCTGAAGTCGTAGCGCAGTAGCAGGTGGCCGAGGATCAGCTTGATCTGCTGGCTCGCGAAGAAGCGGCCGGGACACGCGAACTTGCCGTGCCCGAAGTGCAGGCTGTTGCTGTCGGTCGTGGCGAACTGGTACCGGTGCGCGTGCTCGGGATGCGACGGGTCGTCCCGGAG
>JAPESX010000676.1:0-15413 GCA_029590615.1 Nemania bipapillata | reverse complement strand
GGCAAAAACATGATCGTATGACGGCATGACGAAATCACGAGGGGTTACGACCATCTTGCTGCACTCAGAGGAACCTAGGCAACGTTGCTACGGGTGTGTAGGTGAGGCTGGGTTGTATTTGGTACATGCCCACAGCAACGGCGTGTTCGATAGACACAGGCTCTGATTAGATTTCACATCAACGGGGAAACGACCGACTTTTTAGTCGATAGGGAAAGTCTTTGATGGCTTTGGCTAGCAGTGCATCAGGATGGGCGGGCACAGGAAGCTTGGAGTTGATGGTTGGTTTGATCTTGTACTACTACTTCCTACTAGTAGGATATATAGGGTGGAACTCCACCTCTATTGTGTGATACCCATAATGATGTTTAATCACGGCTCCGATGTCCCTAGATGTATCCCGGTTGTTAGTTCATATCATATGCTAAACATGCGCTCCGTGATGCTAATTATCTGAACTGAATGAATATCGCACAGGTAAAACTTTAAACAGAACCTTGATCTAGATTAGGCCAGTTCATATGCCTAGCATCAATCCGTATCAAAGGAAAGCATCCATTTTCGCAGTAAAATAGTTTCGTTGCTTGTGACGAACGTCCTATAAAGTCGGGTTGAGGTGAAATAGCGAGGGCGAGACATCTCTAAATCGCAGGACTTCTACAAGATAGCCTTTTGTATGGTCCTTGTTGGTAACGATTCTCAATAGTATCTTAACTCTGACTTTATGTCCTTTGCTATCCTTACTATTTAACCTCGCTTGATACAATAGATTTGGGTATTTCTTTTTGGTGGCGGGCCAAATGGTGAGTACATTTTGCATTTCCCTCGTTATACCCATATAACTAAAACCTGGCGGCTATTGGATTATAGCTTCGAGACGTGGCTGCGAAGTGCCTAGGCACTATTGTGTGCTTGATGATAGATCGAGAATATAAGAAATAAGTTGTCCTCGGATTTCGGTAAGCTATTCAATCTTCCCGGGTAGTTAACATATCTAGGTAGTTTCAGCCTTTTATGCATATACTTCGAGGCGATAAGATGGTGCTTTGTCAGGTAACCTATCAGCCTTAAAATTTCTGACATGTAAGAATCTCCTGAATATTGAATTAAGCCCAGCTGTCATTGCTGCATGGGTGATCATTCACATCCTGAACTTCGCATCCGCCACAAAAGGACTATCCGGTCGTTTGACAGGGATAGACTCGTCATACCCATACCGCTGCCGGTTTCGGAGCTGCCCCGCAATATGCTTCTCTTCAGACCCGGAGGACGGCCTGGAAACCGGACGTGTGCCCCCCAGACCGGCGGCTTAAGGAGAACAGCGCCGGTGTAAACTCCTGGTCGACAACCCCGATCACATGGATGCCAGTGTACGAAGATCATAGCAGAAATATTAATATATTGGTCCCTTGAATGAGAGCTGTCATGAAATGTGTGGCGCGATGCGTAGATGTGGTATAGGTATTCTCCGTTTAGAGGCCTTTGATAGACATACCCAGCATGGCCAACAAGGTGTACATATACTCCAGGCAATAGCAAGTCATATCATCTCCTGATCGGTTCGGGAAGCCACATGGCCGCGCCAAGTCTGTACTTCTAGACGAGACTGTGAACGACACGGTATATCGCTGCGTTGTGGTGCGATTTTTTTCACATCTAGGTCTTCATATCGTTTCTTCCCACGTAAAATCATCCCTACAATTTGGGTGGAGAAATAGTTAGAGTAACATTAAAGCAATTCTCCATTGCCTAGGTAAGTCTGAAGGTAAAAACTATGTGATAGGGCATATGCAGGCATCCCAAATTCCACCCTGATAATCGTATTAAAAGATTGCCGATAATCTTTTCCTAGAAGGAAGCCATACACGTCTTCGACATTAGGGTCGTGTTGCTAATGCCTCAGGCATTTGAAGAGGTGATCTTAGAGACTCTAAAAATATGAATTAGTTAGGATCAATGCAACACTACAAAGGGTTCCCATGAAAGTGCCAAAGTATTAGCTAAGAAGCTCCCATATTTTATATTGTATAGTAAGTCTATAGATACACTTCTAACTCGATAGGGCGAATTCCTGCATTCAGTGCCGTTAGCCATGCTTAGTAGTTGTCTTGGTTGACGTCCCTCCCCTAGTTAACTCATTACCAAATAAGCATGCTCAAATTTTTCATATGCAAGTGCGTGGGAATATGGTGGTTCTTAGAGGGGNATAGAACTAGTTGGTTCACCTGCTCTAACTGATTCAAGGACAGTTTTAATGCCCATTTCTATTCATGTTCCTCTTAGGATAGCTGGTACCTGACTGAGGATGTGGTGAATTGAAGTAAGAGTGGCAATCATGGTAAACCTACCTACATGTTTGCGTGCACTAAGTGCAGAACGTAGTATACTCAGGTTGCCCTACCGTACCGGAAGGGAAACCTGTTTTGGCGAAAGGTGCTCAGTACATTATTAATGGGGCCTTCGTCTATAGGCTATGTACCTTGGGCAACTTAAGTAGTACATATAAGTAGGTATGTATGCATGTACATACCCGGGCACGCATAACGCATGTTAGAGCCAGGTACAGAACTGAGAAGTGACCCCACCTTTCTGACTCCCCGCGATCCATGGCCGATCCATGGGCCATTGATGAACGAGTCGTAGCTTTCGACTTAATTTTTTCCCACCTCTCCCCGTCTCTACCCTGTCCAAGCTCCGATTCGGGGCGACCGGTCAACGAATATTCTACCTACATAGGTAGTAGAGAAATGGGGCGGCCTGGGCCGAACTCGACGCTCCCGTCGCAGTAGCAATATTTTCTGTTTTCTACTTCTTCAATAATAATACGGGATTTACTCTATACATTCATAGGCGCTGAGACTGAGCATATACTGCCCCGCCATTCTTTATTCCCTTTGCCTGCTTTCGTGGGTTTGGACCCTCGTGTCACTGCCACTGCGACAGCGCCCACATTCCTTATTTGTCCATTGCCCATCACCCGTAACCCCATTGCGCTCTCCTCGTTGTTGACAGAACGTCGAAATGACTACCGACGCCATGACCAGGAGCAATGCAAGTGCGCGGGGTTGGATTGTGCAGAAATTTGGTGGCACAAGCGTTGGCAAGTTTCCATGCAATGTTGGTGTCTCTCTTCTGCCCGCAAAATACCCGTCTCTTCTTGCACCCTGCTAACCTGGCCTGACTCTGCACGCAGATTGCTCGCGATATTGTGCGGTAAGATCCGGCCATTGGCGCCTTTGAGTACAACCTACTGACTCTGGAGTGCTAGCGCGAGCCTGACCTCACACAATCTTGCCGTTGTCTGCTCAGCACGAAGCTCTGGCAAGAAGGCAACTGGCACAACAAGTCGGTGAGTCACCCGAGGCGCTACACAGCAGCACCGATCGCGCAACTCTCTCTAATCTCAGGATACATACAACAGACTACTCGAGATCTACAAAAAATTACGCGATATTGCTGCAGCAACTAGTAACGAACTATCTAAGAGCGAGCTTGTTGAAGAAGCCAAGACAACGATACGAGAAATATGCGATGACCATGTCGCTGCTGCCCAAGAGTCCGTCAAGAACCTTGAAATCCAAAAAGATATTTGCGTCGCCATGCAGGATGATTGTCAAGAGTTGATAGACTACATTGTTGCTGCAAAGCGGTTCAATCTCGAGGTCAATTCCAGGTCCAAGGATCGGGTAGTTGGCTTTGGCGAAAAGCTAAGCTGCCGGTTTATGACAGCAATGTTGAAAGACAATGCAAGTATTCGCTACAAGTACATTGTACTACATTACTAACACTAGCTCTAGGGTGTTAACGCAGAATATGTTGATCTCTCAGATGTTTTGCACTATGACAGCACAGACCGACTTAGCCCAGCTTTCTTCAAAGATGCAGCCGCCATTTTTCGAAAGAGGATACACGCTTGTGTTGATCGCGTGCCAGTTATTACCGGCTTCTTTGGCAATGTCCCTGGAAGTTTGATGGATGGGGATATTGGGCGGGGCTATACAGACCTGTGCGCCGCACTCGTGGCAGTAGGATTAAATGCGGATGAGCTGCAAGTATGGAAAGAAGTCGATGGTATCTTTACGGCTGACCCAACCAAAGTCCCCACGGCACGACTACTAGACTCAATTACGCCATCTGAGGCTGCCGAGCTCACATTTTATGGCTCCGAGGTCATCCATCATTTGACTATGGACCAAGTAATCAAAGCAGAGCCGCCGATACCTATCCGCATCAAGAACGTCACGAACCCTCGAGGAAGCGGTACTATTGTTGTCCCGGATCTCATCCTGTCGCCAGCACAGCAGATCAAGCGGTCTCGGCCGTCAGACGCGGCACTGCGGAAGACACCGAAACGACCCACAGCTGTCACTATCAAAGACAACATCACAGTCATCAATGTGCACTCGAACAAGCGTTCTATATCTCATGGTTTCTTTGCTAAGGTCTTCTCAATTCTCAATAGTCACAGGATATCTGTAGATCTCATCTCTACGAGTGAAGTCCACGTCTCTATGGCTATTCACCAGGCCAGCTCGTCTATCCACCACTTTGAAAAAGCAAAGGGAGAGTTAGAGGAATGCGGGGATGTCAGCATTCTTCTTGATATGGCCATCTTGAGTCTCGTCGGAGCGGAGATGAAGAACATGATTGGCATTGCTGGTCGCATGTTCTCGACACTTGGAGAGCACAATGTCAATATTGAAATGATATCACAAGGTTAGACCGACCCATTTCGCGCAGTGCTAGAACGGATAACTAACGGGGAGGTAATTAGGCGCAAGCGAAATCAATATCTCATGTGTCATTGATGCAAGAGAAGCTACGAGGGCCATGAACATACTACACACAAATCTCTTTACGTTTCTAGAATAGCATTCGAAGTGTTGTAGAGGGCTATAATAGATGAGTGGACAGGTACACACTCAACTACTCAACTTTCCCCCAGCCCACTCCTTTCCAAGCTTTTAGGAATATGGCGCTATTCCTCAATCTGTATATACCCATTGCATCCTGATAGAAGGTTATAGTCAGGCGGTTAGACCGGAGCGACTACAAAAGGTTAGATAGTTGCATCTGAACAAAAATTTTGCATGCTTGTCGGCTTTAGCCAGTATGGTTCGTAGGAGGGGAGAGAAAATACATGATTTATTTGTCCTTTGAGAAATGTGCCCCGGTTTATAAATGCATGAGCAAATTATTGCGTATCCCCCTTATGCACATGGGTAGCGTGGGGGGCCCGAGTCTAGATCATTGTAATGATAGAAGAGAATTAGCCAGTGTCAAAGTAATTTCAATATGGCTACTAGTACACAAGGCAACTCCATTGCGCTCGTGATAGTCTTTGAGTTTGTATGCACTGGAAAAAAAAACCCTTCAAAGGTTATCTACAAGTATCATCTGACGCCTACTCCCTTAAGATAGGCCTTATTATAACGCCCTACGCAAGACGATTACATTCGGACAGGGGCTGGATAATGGGACATATCTGTCGACGTACATCAATCGGTAGTCTTCGGCATGTAGAGCAACATTACCATGCGGGGAGGTGTATTAAATGGGCATCTTTCCCGGTCACCGAAGCCGTCGGTAAGCTGGTTGACTAGTTAGTACTTTTATAACCTTCCTCTCTTCTGTCATTGAGAATTCTCGAGCTTGTATGAGGTATAGTCTAAATACCACTACCTATACCAGCCCTTACTCAGTCTAGTAAACTGTTTATTAAGACTTTGTTCTTTGCTACCGTTTATAAAAATCTCAACTACAGAAGCAACGGTCAGTAATCAGTCAATCGATAATGAACTAACTATTTATCGCGCGCTAAACGCTGAAACAACTGGTTGTTTGATTTTTTAAATGCTTGGGAAAATATTAAGACTTGAAAAATAGTTTACTGAACACAGCAAGCTCTGGCATCGGGTACCTCTAATTAATTATCGCCCTGTTGAAATTCACCACATCTTGGATAACGTCAGTAAACCACACGGACGATTCACTTACTAAACTGGGGTTTAGAAGCTCATTTCCATGTATAGTGAATAATGGCCCTGCATTCGGACTCCAGGATCCTCATCGTAGGGTCAGGCGTCTTCGGCCTGTCGACAGCGCTCTGGCTCGCGCGATCAGGGTATCGTCGCGTCACCGTCTTCGATATGCAGGACACCGGGTCTGGCGGGTATGACCCGGGAGCGGGCATCAAGTCTGCCTCAGCGGATAGTTAGTGATGCATCCCTAGAGTTGTTTTTCGTGCCCCTTATTACCAAGACGTTGCAGAGAGGAGAGGAGATGAGGGGAGGGACCGGGGTTGGAGAGCGAGAAGTCTCTTTTACGCCTCCTCGTCCGATGCGTGGAAAATGCTGACTGGCGATGTTGGAAGTCAACAAGATCATACGCTTCTCGTACGGCAGCGAGATTGAGTACCAGCGTCTCGCGTCCCAGGCCGCAGAGATATGGGGAGAGTGGAATCAGGAGATTGCGAGCATGGCGGGGGAAAGGGTGGAGGAACTGCCTGGGGTGTTGCAGAGGGGTGAGAGAATGGTTTGGAATAAGTGCGGGTTCCTGCGCATGGCTGTCGGGAGCGAGTTTCCCGACATTGAGCTGGATACTCTCCGGAATATGGAGAAGGAAGGAATTAGGGACACTCAATTCAGGAGCGATGATGATATTGGTGAGTTTCTGGCTTTTGGATTCCCGCCCTGAATCGTTCGTGGTATGGTACTTTGGTTGGGGTTTTAGGTGATCGAGATGAATGAGAATGGGCGTGCATCATGTTAACGAAATTTCTGTGACACTCATCAGATGTCGAGAGAGCATCGAAGAGTGGCTGGGGCCATAAGCTAGACGCTTGCAGGCGTCAAGAAAGGTTCGGCGTCCACAAGGCCGTGTTGGATTCATCAGCTGGATTCACCGTAGCCTATAAGGCTTGTGCGTGGGCGCAGTACCTGGCAAGAAAAGCAGGCGTCGAATTTATCTTACACCCTACAAAGGGCAAGGTCACGAATATTGATACAACGGCTACCGAGAAGCCTATTGTTCAGACGGCGGACGGAGTAACTCACGAGGCGGATCTAGTCGTAGTCGCGGGTAATGACTTCCCCTATTTCGAACCTAGGCTGCTGTTTCATCTGCTGACCTGGCATCTGCCCAATTATTAGGTGGTGGCTGGACTGCAGGATTGCTGCCCGAAGCAGACGGCCTCATCGAGACAACAGCTGGTTCTGTGGCTACTATCCAACTACCCAAAGAGCGTCTAGACCTCTGGGAGCGCTTCTCGCCTGAGAACTTTCCCGTCATTACGTGGGGTTTCTCCGAGGGCAAGGATGCTTACAGCTTCCCACGAGATGAAAATGGCGTGATTAAAATTGGCTTTAGGAAAACAAAATGGACGAACTATGGCGACGTTGCTGGGAAGAGAATATCAGTTCCTAGAGCGGTGCAATCTAAAGAAACGGATATACCGGCTCCTGCACTCGAGGGCATTAAAGGTAAAGCCCGAGGATCTTACACGCTGTACGGAGTATGGGTAGGTGGGAAAACGATCTTGACTAATCGATATATGCGTTTAGAATACATATCACTGAACCTCCCCGAACTCGTAGAACTGGGACTCTCCTCTACGTTCCTGTGCTGGTACACGGACAGCATCGATAATTCGTTCGTTGTCGACTTCGTGCCGAACCGTTCGGGCGTTGCGATCTGCACTGGCGGCAGCGGCCACGGATTCAAGTTCCTGCCTATTCTCGGACGGGAGGTCGTCAAGATACTCGAAGGCAAGGGAGATCAGACTGTATATGGCCAGATGTGGAAGTGGAGGACAAGCACTGCAACGAAGAGGAATGGCCTCGAGGAGGGCGAAGAAGGCCCGAGAGTTCTGGAGAAGCAGAAAATGGCTAGTCGCGAGGACTGGGTATTTTAAGTCGCCCCTACCTCGACAAGTCATGTTCATGGGCGGGAGACAACAGAGAATATTCTACGAAGGTCTTAGAACGGAGTATCTGAACTCTAGAGTCCCCTTTCGAAACCATCTTATTACACATCAACCACAACCCCCCCGTTTTGTCAGCCATAGTGCTATTGTTATCACAGGACAACTTTCGAATACTGAAAAAGACGTAAAGTTTGTGGCTGGCGGTGCTCCTAATGCGAAAGGGGCCACTAACTCTATGAAAATGACAGCGGAATTGTAAACAGAGAATCAATTCGCGGCTGTAAAGAAAACTGGTGCTGGAGGAAGGTTCCGTGGCTGAGTAAGTGAAGATGAGCGAGGTTGGACGTAGGAAGCGTCGCATGAGTTCTGCTTAACTAACCTTGCGGTATTCTTTCCGTGGAAGTTCGTGTGTTACTTAACGTCACATTTCACAAGTCACAGAAGGTGTTCCCATCTCCTCGAAGCTGATGCTGTAGGTGGCGCTAAACCTCAGACTTGGTGCGTGCCGTCTTGTGGGAGGCGGATATCAAGCTCTGGGATAGTGCGGGGAACTATTATATAATATATGCCACATTCTTTTCCATCTTCCGAATATACCGATGTGATCTGACTAAGCCGCAGAACATGAGCGCATACTTGTACAAGTATTGGAACCATGACATCGGGATGACAATACCCGGTATACTCATACCTGGCATACTCATGCAGCACGTTGTGGGCACAACATATAGCTTGTATTATTGGAGCGCTCGCGTTGATGGTGGCTTTATCGTTATTGATGCTGGGAATTACGGCGAAAAGGCATACCTCTAATAGACGCGGATGGGGGCGATGATGATGCTCTCTGTTGCTTCATCGGTCACGGAATAAGTACCTAGACTAGGTAGTCTATATTCTTTGTGCAAAACGGGTTGCCAAGACTGCGAAAGGCGATTCTCCGTTGGCTAATTGGGTTTCGGCCTACCACGAGACCCTCCCGAAGATGTTGTGCAGAATTATCTTACTAAGTACCTAACAATTGTTGTTAGTGGCCTAAAGTAGGAATGGAATCTCTTATGGCTCGGGGAACGACGAATTTAGGTAGTACTTGTAATGAATACATGTGCTGATGTCATTGATACCCCTAGCTGTAGGTATTTTACCTAATTGCTTATGTAACAGGCGGATGAGAAGTATTGAGGAAGAAGTTAGTGATGCAATTCGATATATTGATTTATATAAGTTGATCTAATCACACCCACCTGGTTGTGAGCGAAGAGTTAACATTTTCGTAAATTTTAGGTACGGTACTAGAGTTTAGGAAGGATGGAATGCCTCGGAGATAAATGTGAGAGCAAGTACCAAAGTATACCTAATGTTACATATTATATCTAGCAGGGGACGGAAGTATGTAGCCTAAGCATGTAGGTAGGTAGGTAAGTACATGGGTGGGTACAGTAGGTACTGTGCCTATATATGGACATTACAGGCATTCTGCACAGTCCCTGTGTTAAAATTGTCCCATGAAGCCACGGTTCACTTACTGTATCTGGATAGGTGGGCACGCCAATCCAAGATGCCCGGGATGTCGCGCAGTCGATGGGTCAAACCTCGTTGCACCTCATTTGCTCATGACAGATCATGCCAACTTTGCCTCGAGTCGTCCCCAATGCCTTCATTTTCATCCTATTCTTCCACAAAGCCCAACTAGACACAGTGTCTATCGCGTATAACCTGCGGACACTTTGAGCATGGCCTGTAATACCAGTTACAATTTCGCCCATTAACTCTGTATAAACTTTGTGAGTCCCTCCTTGTCTGCCGTGTCCCTTGAGCTCCCGGCCCCTATCCTACCTAATTATGTTCGCGTGACGACGGGCCCTGCATCTGAGGAATTCTGCTCGAACCTTTTGATATGTTTGCCGCTGCCACTGCCGCTGCTCCGATAGCATTCATGTCAACCTCCTACTATTCTGTAGAAGACTCTTAATTTTAAGCTTTGCGCCGAACATTATGATGCTGACGACTATATCCACTGACTAGGTTACAAGTGTACACTCATCCAATTTGTCCCTTTCGTGGCCTATTCTTTTTTCCTCTTTTGATCTTATTTAATTCGCCATTATAATGGATTCGGATACCCAAAGCACAGCGGCGCATTTTGCCGAGCGGCCAAATTCAGAGATCGACTCTCCAGCCCAGCACATCCAGCACGCGCAGCCTTCTGCTGAAACAACAGAAGAATCCCCTCAAAACCGCGTTGTCCCCGACTCCCCGAGCGAGCACACCCCCTCCAAAGAAGACCTTCCGGCCCAGTCGCCGAGCCACGCCTTGGATTTCGATCACTTGGAACATGACGAAGAGTCCGGCGCTTCTCTATGGGATACAGATGCACCTGTGACGGGTCAGGATGAAACCTCGATGTCAAATAACGAAGAACACGCGCCTGACGTGACAGACACTGCGCCCGCTGACCACGCCTCGAAACACTTGAGTACAATGTCCTTCGCCCGAACGGTCTCCCACGAAGTGAGCTTCAATGATGACGAAGACGCGGAATGGAACCTGCAGCGTTCCGAAACGAACCCCTTCAGCTTCATGCCTGAGAATGAGAGGACAAACTCATTCCCCATTGTCCCACAAATGGAAAACTCGTCAGCCGAGCAATACGCGCACCCGCTGCCTACAAACCAGAATGGAGACGTTCTGCAAGACTTGGGGACTGAGGGCGCCCATTTCGACGATACCGCTCTCGAACCGTATACTGAACAGCTAGAAGACGCCCAGCTAAACAAGCATGACGAAGACGATGGTTTATATCAGAACACGGTTGGTGGTGATATTGTAGGCATGGAGGAGGATGCACCTAACACGCGGTACGAAGAGGGGCTTCCCTTGATCCCCCAGCACGACACCCTCGAGACAACCACCGACCTTGCAAACCCCGGTTCTGGTTCGAACGATTTATTCTCTCAAGATGAGACTGGCGATGCTGGAGATGATTTCTTCACCCAGATACAAGACCATTCTCAGCCCCTTTCAGACAACTCAATGGCACATACCTTGCAAAGGAAATCAACCACTATGGTGATTGAGCAAAATGTTGACCTAGAACCTTTAAGCCCCGTAGAGGACGCTCAATCCAGTGAACCGGATATTCCAAATGCTAGTGTCAACGGAGACTCTGTACACTCACCAGAGGGGGGTGCCAAGATTGCGCCCGGCACTGAGGATATCGATGCTAAGTGGGCTGCTGCTTTCGATGGTGACGACGATGACGGCTTCTTGCTGGATACTACTACAGAAAATAAAGAGCTAGATCCGGCTGATATATTTGGTAGCGATGATGAGGGATTCCTAGATGATGAAGAGGAGCCAACAACCGTGGCACCCTCTCAGACACAGACTCCGCAGCCGAATCTTAACGGTCCTTACGCGCCTAAATCGGCTCAACAGCAGCCCTATTCTCCTCAAAATTCTTATGCGCCGGGTCCTCCTGTTGCTCAAGTTCCCGCGACGCAGCAACAATCACCTCTGTACGGTTCAAATGCAGCGACACTGGGTATGGGATATGGGGCACCACCTCCAAAACCAGATATACCCAAGGCTCAAAGCTTTGCGAGCAAACCGAAGGGTGGGTATCAGTCACCATATGACCTCCCGATGGAAGTCGTCAAGCCAAAAAAGCGAGCGAGTGCGCAGCAACTACCTAGAGTCAATGCTGCATCACCGGTACCCCCATCGGCTCCGCCTCCTAGAAGTGCTAGTATGTATGCGCCATCAGGGGGATCAGTTTCTAGCTTGTCGCCTCCAGGTTCTAGTCATTCCAACCAGCAGCCAAGTCTTGGTACACAGAAACCTACACCTCAGCTAAAATCAAAGCCCAGCTTCTTTGAAGATCTCCCTATAACATCAAAACCTCGCCCTTCATCACGTCATGCAACCCATCCTTCTCCGACACAACAAAATCAGTACACACAACTTCGGGCACCTCCCCCAATGAGCTCTCCCTTAATATCTCCACCTATTGTGCCTTCGTCAGCTCAGTCACAGTTGTCTCCAACACAAGTTGCTAGTGTTTCTTCATTAGTTGCCCCTGAGCGTGTCAGCCCATATGCATCTCTACAATCTGATAACCTCAGCAGCCCGCAGTTCCCCTCTGCAAGTAATAGTCGTTACTCGCCAGCTCCTGCTCACCCCCCTAGCGCCAACGGGGCCATATCGGCGCCAGCGTCATCAAATCGATATTCACCAGCACCACCGAATTCTCGGTCGTCTAGTGGTAGCTATTCCGCAGTCCCCCCCCCTATGCTAGCTCATCAGCCGAGGACTTCGAGCCCACTTGCGCACTTCGAGATCTCTCATGGGAAGTCTGAAAATAAGCTCGCTAGTCCTGTTAGTGGGGACGGTATTCCATTGATGCGAACTAGTTCATCCCAATATGAACCTCGTGTTACAAGAGTGCCGTCACTCCCCCCGACACAAGAGGTAGAGGAAGAACAGTCATTAGATTCATCGGCTGAAACGCCTGCCAAAGCATTGGGTATTTTCCCACCGGAACCTAGATATGCTCCATCACAAACGAGGCATACACCACCTCCTTTAGGTATCCCTCCGTCAAATCCTCTCTCTCCCCCAAAGCGCTCCATATCGAACTATATGCCACAGTCCGGATCTATTACGCCGAAAGACGCTAACTTTGTCCCTCCACCACGATCGCAAACACAATCTCCTGGAGCTGTTCATGGTAACCGTGGGTCTTCACAACCAATAGACTCGGCGCCCCGACCGTCTTCAGCCCATGGACCTACTTCCCCACAATCCGTGCCTGGTACACAAACCTCCCATCCTACTGTCCGTGCTCGTGGTATGTCCCAACATCTCAACCTAGTGCCTCCTACAGATGGCCAGGAACTTGATCCCTTGCAGCGGTGGCGTGGGGCCCCTGTAATTGCATGGGGTATCGGGGGGCTATTTGTGTCTACTTTTCCTAAAGATGTACCTCGTTACGGTATAAGTTCGACTGTGCCGCAGATCATTCGGAGTCCTGGCGAAGTGAAAGTTAGACACATGAAAGATATTCAGCCTTTACAAGAGAGGTTGTCTAAATTTCCCGGTCCCTTAAAAGGGAAGTCCAAAAAGAAAGATGTGAGTGCGTGGCTTACTGCCGGCATTGATGGTCTCGAGAAGGCACTACCGAGCATCTCGTTTAGGGAGCATGTTTCTCACGAAGACAAGAGGGCGGTCGAACGAATATTGTTATGGAAGATTTTGAGAGTTTTGGTAGAGAATGATGGTGTGCTTGAAGGCAACCCTGCAGTGGAACAGGCAGTCCGCGATGTTATCTCCCCAGGGCTCGAATCTCCTAATCCTGAGCTATCGTCAGCGATCTCAACTGGCGTAGGTCTGACCGGGATGTCCACAACAGCAACCGCGATGCAAGCAGACGCTGCAGACTCTACAACCGCCGAGTTAATACGGAAGCATCTACTCCTGGGCGACCGTGAAAAAGCAGTGTGGACTGCAGTGGATAAAAGATTGTGGGGTCATGCCATCCTCATCTCGAGCTCAATGCCAAACCCCGAGCTATATAAGCAGGTCGCGCAGGAGTTTATTAAGAAGGAGGTAAATCATGCGGGCCATGGCAATGAGTCCCTTGCTTCCCTTTACAGTGTTTTATCCGGTAATTTTGAGGAGGCTGTTGATGAGCTGGTGCCTGTGCACGCGAGGGCTGGTCTACAGCTGATGTCGACGTCTACTTCTTCCACGTCTCAGGACGTACTTGCTGGATTGGACAAATGGCGTGAGACACTAGGCATGATACTTAGTAATAGGCGACAAGGGGATGGTCAGGCTCTGCGATCATTGGGAAATCTCCTTTCTGGATATGGAAGGGCCGAGGCAGCTCATATCTGCTACATATTTGCGAAACAATTTGCTATATTTGGTGGCCTGGATGACCCTAATGCCAGCTTCGTCCTTGTCGGGGCCGATCATCGCCGCCAGGCGGACCAATTTGCCAAGGAAACCGAACCGCTTCAGCTTAGTGAGGTGTACGAGTATGGATTATCACTTGCAGCTGGCTCAAATGTGGCACAGAGCTGCCCCCATTTGGCCGCGTACAAGCTGCAGCATGCCATGGTCCTTGCTGAACATGGCTTTCGAGATAAGGCACTACAATACTGCGACGCCATATGGAGCGCGATTACATCGCAAACAAGGAAGTCCCCGTACTTTCACCCTGTATTAGAGTCTGCAGTTGACGATCTTATGAGACGATTGAAGCAAGCTGCTAGCGAGGAGTCATCCTCATGGATCCCTAAGCCTAAGATGGACCAGGTCTCCAGTAATATGTGGTCTCGATTTAGCAAGTTTGTTGCTGGCCCTGATGAGGATGGATCCGGTAATGGGGCATCTGGTGAGGGCGGTGCCGAGGTTGGGCCGTTCGCACGCATTGCTGGTGGGACGCCTACCGTCAGTCGGTCTCCTTCTGTCTCAAACTTCGAGGTATACGGAACCAGTCCATCAATGCCTATGAACAAGGTCTCCTCGCCATACACCCCGGTTACCGGCCAGTCTTTGGCTTCACCATATGAACCTACCAATGCATACACTCCAGCGGCTCGATCGTCGGTAGAGAGAACGTCGGGCGAACTGCGGCGGGGCTCCCATGATTTTGCAAGGCGTGGCTCAGATATGCAGAACGCAAATGGTAATCCATACGCTCCTGTTTCGATAGCTAACTCATCGCCTACAAATATCTACCAACCCTCAGCTTTCATCGACTCAAACGCGTCGCCATATATGCCTATTTCTCAGAGCCAACTCTCAGATTCCATGCCCGTGCAGTCATCGAATATTGAACATACAGGATATCAACCATTCGGCGGCCAGGGCCCTGAAAACGCAGACACTGCACCAGTATACGGCGCCCCTACCTCCGCACTGCACAACCAAATATCGGCAAGTGATGCCGGATTCAACTCAGGATACCAGCCATCATACGGAGGTTATGAGCCACCCCCAATGAACAACCCTGAGCCATCTACAGCACAGACAGACGTCTCTGCTAGTGGCTACGAGCCTCCTTCGTATCAGCCTTCCGGTTTTGAACCACCCTCATACGAACCTGGTCCAATGGATGATAATGAGTCGGAAAGGAAAACTAAACAGAGAGGTTTTATGGACGACGACGACGACGATGATGATATTCCCGGCCTGAAGCCAAAAGACAAGAGCAAATCGGAAAAGGACCGAGAGAATGAGGAAATGTTCCGGAAGGTTGCTGAGGAAGAGGGTGAGTCTATGCATTTAAAACTGTAAGAAGAAAGGTTACTAATCGATACTAGCTAAACGAGCTGATGAAGCAAAAGCCGCGAAAAAGAGTGGTTGGGGATTTGGCGGTTGGTTTGGCGGTGGCAAGAAGGAAGCTGCCGAATTACCCAATAAGCCTATCAAAGCTAAGCTGGGTGAAGCAAGTAGTTTCGTGTATGACCCTGATCTGAAGCGC
>JAPESX010000675.1:0-15422 GCA_029590615.1 Nemania bipapillata | reverse complement strand
GATCGGCAATTCTTGTGCTGTGCTCGCCGCGTCCTGCAAAAGGATCGTCTTCCTCGACGCCATTCACATGAGCGAACTCGTCGATCTGGGCACGTGTGGCCGTGTACTGTCCAACTAGGCGGCGAGAGCTGTCGGCATCTTCCATCTCCTCATCCTCGCCATCTGCCGTGGGGATCGATGTCAGGTAGCCGGCATATTTGTCGCCCCCATTACGGTCGTACAGCTCGGTATCGAACGACTCGGTCAGCTTCGCCTTGGTTGGGTTTTCGGACCGCTGGCTGGACGATCGCGCTCCCTTTCTCGCGGCAGCGGCAGCATTGCGCTCAGCCTGGAGTTGTCGAACGGTGTCGAAGTCAGCATCCGACATGACGGGCTACTGTTATGGTCACAAAGGTGACCATGTCTCGGAGGTGGGATTAAGAAAGGGTGGTAGAGTACGCGATGGATGTTGGGTAGTTGATTAATACAAGATTTATTATGCGTCAAAGATTGAAGGTGGATAGCCAGCTGCATGAAGCGGATGAGGCAGCTTAGACTGGCCTAGTCTAGATAGGATGAACTCAAAAAATGATCGTTGCTGACTAACTAGTCCTAGTGCAGGTTTATTCTGCTGTGGCAAAATTGTGTGGCTGGGGCATTTGCTGGCTGTAGGACTACCTATTTTTAGTGGGGCAGGCTCACCTTAGTCTGTACATGACTTCCGTTTTCCACAGCCAAAAATAATCTATAAAACAATGAATTTATCACTTTGACAACCTCCTATCCGCCTTGTAAAAAGCGCCCTCATATTTTTAAAATGCGGCTTAAATCATAAATCGCCCAATCGCAGTGCACGATAGCCTCGAGTAAATACGTTATAGGGACTCCGCAGCAATTCGGAGTGCCTAGTACGGGACCCGGCAATGGATTGCTGTGAGATCCAGATCACTCCGCGATCCACTTCGGTGCTGGTACGGTATTCAAACCGGTAGGGCCATGGTATCTATACTAGTACAGAATGTACAACCCCGGACTCGTATGGGCTTATATGAGGACGGATTTAAACCGTAGACCAATACGGCCTCGGGGTTCGGGGGAGTACTAACGAAAGAAGAATTTCCCTGCATCTAACGTCGCAATTAATCAGACGTGAGTTGCCGGCCTTGATGCGGAGAGGTCTAATTTGGTATAATAGCATGTTTCTGTGCCTGTAAAGGCTTATGAGGTAGCCGAAGAGGGCGGTGGGAAAGAGCTGAATAGAGATTAGGGTAGACTAGTTCAAAGCTGTCTGAAGTATCCCGACTTTTTTTTCTGTTTCTCTTAGCAATAGATCATATGTCAGTGCCCGCGGTTGAAGGCAGAGAATGCCTCGCAAAATCCTCCAGGAATGGCACTGCCATGATGAGTCAGCAACACAGGGTTGAGGTTCATTTACTCTCTGATGGTTTCCCCTTTATTATTGGCTGGGGACGACGATACAGGGGAGGGGAACCTAGAATAAAACTGATGCTTCGACACCACTACCATTAGATTCATTTTATCTAGCTAGCTCACTCTTCTACTTAGCTGAGGATACTTCATCATGTCGGAACCGCCTCGTCGCTTCATATATCAGGCTCTCGAGCCTGGCCAGATCCGATTACTCTTTTCAGTCGTCCAGGGGGAAAGAATTGTTTGGACGCTCAAAACAGTACAACTGCGCGGCAAGGGGGGGTCCCAAACGCCAATAACGTTCGATGCACTATCTTATACATGGGGAGACCAAAACCACACCTTTCCTTTCATCTGCAACGACCAAGAGCTCCGCATCCATCGGAACCTTAGGGATGCCCTACCCTATCTTGCTAGACGGCGGTCCTCCTTGCCTATATGGATAGATGCGGTCTGTATCAATCAGTCCGACAAGGCCGAGAAGTTCGCCCAGGTCCGAATGATGCACAGCATCTATCGCCAAGCGACACAAACATGGGTCTGGCTTGGTTGTGGTGCTAAGTATAGCAAAGAAGCCATCCGACTCTTGCCCGAGGTCGGAAGAGCTGGGAAAGAGGTACACATGAAAAAAAGACAACTTGGCCTCCTCATTTGCGCCCACAACTCCAAGATTCTACCGCGTGCGTCTTCCCCTATTTGGAACTCGATCAAGGTGTTTACGCAGAATGAATGGCTCAACCGGCTATGGATAATCCAGGAGGTTGCGCTAGCTAAGCGCATCCGCGTTCAGTACGAGGATGAGGAAATTGACTGGCATGTCTTCGAAATGGCGGTTACTCATGCCGGGAATCTAAACGAAGAGATGAGGAACGATGTTCCTCCCCAAAACGACACGGCATTTCTTGCCCACGACCTTGTGAAAGAATCCACGGATGGGCGGCCATGGGAGACTCATCTTCTTAGTATTATCCGGTTAACGACGGATATGAGCCAGTGCTCTGACCCGCGAGACCGGGTCTTTGGTCACCTTGGTTTCATTAGCGAGGATCAAGTTCACCAACTAGGACTCGATGACAGCATGCCCACAGAAGAACTTTACGCGAGACTGACACATTTCCTTCTGAGCAACGGACCCCCAACTCGCCAGTGCTGGTGGGATATACTACAGTTCGCCACTGCTACAGATAAGATGCCGGGGTTACCGAGCTGGTGTCCGGACTACCATAGCTGGGGCCGACAATTGTTTAGTATTAGGCAAATCGAAGAGCCAGTGTTTCTGAAGAACTGGGTAACGGATTACCGTGCTAGTACGGCAACGTCTTTTCCTCAACCGAGCAACAGCTTCCGTGAGCTAAAGGTGCGAGGCAGGATTTTTGACCGCGTTAGACGAATATACCCTGTCGTTCTAGATATCTCGTCGATAATTGAGAATGAGATAGAATCCATTGAGGAACTACGAACCCTCTATCTCAAATTACGCGATTGGGAACAGGCTATAGCAACTGATGTTCTAGGGCCAGATTCCTTCAATCTTCCGGACGATCCGACTTCTAAGCTCGGACTTGATAAACCGCATCGTTTACATGTGACCGTAGACGATTACTGGCGCACATTGATCGGCGATATCACTGAAAGGGAAAACTACACACTCACTTACGAGACGTTTCGGGAATTTCGGTCGGTTTTAGATCAATGGTTAGTATTCATACACATATCTTGATCTGTGTTGCCACGAGCGGCTTTAATCCTCAAATACGCCCATCTACTGCGGGCCATGTTGCTGACTAGCTTATATACAGCGTCGTATCAGAACCTGAAGGAACGAGTGATATGGACTTGGGGAGATTACAGAGTGTCCCATGGGGAGACCTATGCACGAGCACTTCACCTAGTTTCAAATTCCTCAGGGCTATCATGCTCACCCTCCGCGGTAGGCGGCTATTCTGCACCGAGACAGGGAGGTTCGGCTTCGGCCCGAAAGCCCTTCAGGTGAACGACCAAATTTGCGTGCTGAACTACGCGAACACGGCGCATACGTTGCGCCGGTGGACTAAGACGAAAAGAAGGAAGACGTTCAAGATAATTGGAGACACTTACCTTCACGGTATGATGCATGGTCAAATAGAGGCTATGGGTCTGGAGGAACAAGATATCGTGCTCGTCTGAAGTAAGGGGAACCTCCGCTTTACGCAAAAACTTAACAAGCTGGCCACCTAGTAGAAGGGCGACAATTTGGGTTATGTTGGATAGTGAGGAGAACATTGAGGTTATAAAGAGAAGAGAATAATTCCTATAGTATCTACCTACTGCGAGTGCTATTTTTACTATACAGAGTCGATGGGCTATTATTCTAGCAAGTTGGCGGCATGCAGCCAAACTATTTCATGGGGGAGAGTTCAAGGGTCTATATCGGCTAGATCCGTCATAGTACGACATATTCGCGGGAGGGTGGATAGGATTGCGCTTGAGTGTAATTACGACACAGGCTTTTTTTAGATAAAGACCAAGGAATGAGATAACATGGCACATAGCAGCATAAGACTTAATCCGGTTCTAATACTTAGAGTAGGGGTCTATTAGCCCAGTCTCCCATGTATTTAGATTAGCAATGTCACATTCAGGGTGATTTGGGTCTTGATCAGACAAGTACTATATTGGCAGTTCAACTACCTACTCTCCCAAAAGCTCGCAAACAACTGAGAAGACCACATTTTCTCAGAAATGCCCCATTACCTCTTGCATCCATCATTTGGATCTGGAAATCAAAAACGATCCTGGAGCAGCTGATGCAGTCATGAGCAACGCAACTATCACCTCCTCAAATACTCATCGTCGAGATCAGGTCCTGCCACGCCGGGGACGAGACGTGGGAGTGTGGTAAAAATGTACAAGTGACGGTGGTGAGGGCAAGTTTGATACAATGTGAAGTTGAAAATAAACATGTAAACATTAAGGAAGCTGATTGCTGTCGTAATTCATCGTCAGGGGTTTGGTGACTGTCGCTTTCTCCTAACCTGACCATTGACAGCATCTTATGGTCGACAGTCTGTGGGTATCTTTTTTATGATCTAACGTCTTCTTCCTACTGGTTGGGTCTCTTTGTGAAGATATAATCTGGCATCTATTGAGGATAGCATTCTGCATATCATCGAGCCGTCATATCCAAGCGGGTCCTCAACATTCAAGTCAAATTATCAATTGGGTCTTCATGCATGAGATAGACCGATCGTCTCATACATGTGGTGCTCCAGGTCTTCCTCGGCCTAGAGAATCTAGAAGCTCATGCGGCGGCACACGCTGCATCCCACTACCACGATCGATCATTGATGTAGGGGCTGGCACGTAGCCGTCGCGCTTCTTGCGGTACCGGTCAAGGGCAAGACCAGCAACAACAATAAGCAGCATCAATCCAAGAGAAACGGCTAGACCGATAAGCACTATAAAGCCGAGAGCCAGGCCGTGACCTAGAATAGTAATTAGCAGGGTGAAATATAATGCGTTGATGTAGATACTTACTGGATGAACTCTTGAAGAAATCTTCCTTCTCGACGAAGATCTTAGAGACAGAGCCATGGCCGATAGTCGTGTTCGCGCTTGATGTGAGAATATAGGGCTGGAGTGATGTGCCATTGTAGATTGCTCCAGACGTTGTCCCAAAACCTGGGATGCTAATTGATCCAGTGAGGAGGAGTGCCTGATCTTGATCTATCAAATCTGAGTTGTCATGGTTCTCAGTCAGGGTGAACATCTGGAGGCTTGTGATGACTGTATCTGAATCCAGCGTAATGCTAGGTGATGTCCAATTGTTTTTCTCGTACTTCATCAGGTACACCGTCCCATTAGATTGGGTCCCAGCCACCCAGATTTGGTCTCTCTTCTCGTCCGCGGCAGCTATAGCATCAACTGGGCCAGGAAGAGCTGCTGCGCCAGTAAATGCAGACCAGCTATTACCAGAGACATCATAAGATGCCAAATAGACATCGGTATTGTTGATATTCAGCTGCCCACCTACGAAGAGCGTAGAGCTACTCGACCAAAAGAGAGCATGGGCAGTTCCACTAAGCTCAAAGCCCGGACGGGACCACTGATTTTTGCCAGTATCAAGAATACAGACGGCTGGGCAAGGTAGACCGCCAGCCGTGTCGAAAGAACCGCCTACATATAGGTCGGAGGCATCAGGTCGAACGCCAAGGGATGTTACCACCACATTACTTCCTGCGAAGACAGGAGGTTGAGTATCGAGCGAGCCACTCGCAATATTATACGAAATAAGGCCATTTACAGGAGAGTCCTGAATAGTGCCATTTACGCGACCTCCTGCGAATGCATTGTCGCCTTGAATTGCTAAGGCCAAGAAAACGGATTCTGAGGGTAGTTCGGTTCCAAGACCTGTAACAGCATCTGAATTTTTCCTGTCGATGAACGCAAGGTTGTAAATTGTTGATCCATTGGTGGCCTTGCTGATAAAGTGGCCGGCAAGTGCTGTAACGTTTCTATCATTACTTGTATCGAATGCCCCTGTAACGATGCCGGAAACTGTATCTGTGCTATTCACAGGTGACGCACGTTTTGAGAGCTGGCTCGTTTGGCTAGTGGAAGACGCAGGAGGTGAGATCTTGATAGGAAAGTTTCCTAGCATGCCATTGGTCGATGCTACCCCATAGGCTCTGAGGGATTGGGAAGAAATTGAACCAGCGTATAGCTCAGTGTTATTTGGTGCGTCGAGTAGTGAAGCGGCTAGCTGTCCGTCCAGAAGTGGAACAGGCATATCTAGATTTTGGAGCCAATTGCTTTGGGATTTTACCCAGACAGCGAAGCCAGTAGTGTTGACAGCATCGTTATCCCCAAAAGCAAGCATCTGCAAGAAATCGCCGGTTAGAGCCAAGACTTCCTCCGTGGTGTTACTGGTTAGATTCAATGATATTGGGACAATATTCATGACAGTTCCATCAACACCAGCACCAAGGGCCGTCCATGCATTTTGTTGTTCATTGTACACCGCGACGTGGGAAAGTCCAGTAGCGCCTCCTTTCTGAGTATCGCTGAATGCGCCGCCAACGAAAATCTCGCCATTGCTGTTGTACATGGTCATGATTTGGCCATTAAGACCCCCATCCAGAGTTAGAGTCTGGCCGTTACTATCTAGGGCAACGACATTACTAACGGTTTGGGATGTGAAATTACCACCAATATAAGTGCGGGTACTAGTAGCTAGTAACGTTAGAACCGCAGATTGAGAGTCGAACGTTGAACCAAGCTTATTGAATGCAGAGCTATCGAAGTCGGAGGTGTCCACCGTGCCCTTCGTAGGATCGTACTCGAAGAGTCCATTTAGGCCACCCGTGCTGTTCATCCGCTCAACCCCAATTCTCTGGGCCACCATAAGCATATCGTCCGATGAAAGTGATTGTCCTGCTACAGGAGATAGCGTAATGCTTGGGCGGAAAGAGCTGGAAGCAACGTCCACATTACCAAAATAGATTTGGTCATACTTATCGAATTCGTTCGACTGGTAAATAGATCGGCCCTGGTTTAAGTGCTGTTTCCCACTAGTAGTATTTAAGGTCCCAAATACGTCGACCTGACCACGTCGTGAACAGGTATCGTCTTGAAGACACCCTGGTGTATAGATCTTGATGACATAGTCGCCAGATTCTCTGATATCAGGGTAGAAAACAACGGTTGCAGCATCGGAGGTAATTGGTTCAGACAAAACAGCCGATAGGTACTCAGAGTTGCTTTGCCCTGCGGGGGTAACAGTCCAATTACCGGTTGTGGTCGATTTAGAAGGAGTACTCGAATTGGCGCAAGGCGGTTCGTTGAAGTCATCAATGGCAAATGTGTATATGTCATCCTGGTAGAGTTCAATGCTGTCAAGACCACCGCCCTGACCATACCATGCCGAGATGTCAATTCTGAATGCGTTCATGCCAATCTCGTTAACGAAGTGAAAGTCCTGGAACTTAACACTAGAGTTATTACTAAGAGGGCATTCATTAGTACAGGTTGAATTGTTTCCAGTCTCAGGGTCAATGAAGGTAAAATTCATGATTCCGTTGTTTGGTTGCGCAGTAAACATCCAGGTCTTAGTTCCTCGGCCATCCTGGTGTGTATTTCGAAGCCGCAGCTTGGTGGGTGTGAACCCGAAGTCGAACGAAACAGCCACATTGCCTGGGACATTGTCTTCTAGAAGCCAAGTTTTGCCTTCACCATCAGTCCCTTCTGAATTGCAAATGACATTCTTAGGGTCGCTGAAGCCTGCTGTTGTAGCTCCTTGGTATGTGGTAAAGCGAGCGGAATTGAGGTTGACAGTTTGTGCATCCGGTATGCTTGGCGTGCTAGTATTCCCCAAGCCAGTAAAGCTGCCTCCAAAGATAATGTGTCCATCAGCGTCCTTAACAATGGAAGTGACTGGCCCATTAAAGCCTGCAAAGGGCAAGCTTGTCCAGCCAGAGGAGGCAATCCACGTTATTGCGTTGAATGAATCTTCCGCCCGGAAACTGCCACCAACATAAACTATACCGGCATCGTTGTCACAGAGTAAACTGCTGACCTGGCCTGAAAGACCTGATAATGCGGTCACCTCAGACGTTGTTGGGTTGAATGCAGCCACACCAATAGATTCCTTGCCACCAACACTTGTAAAGTTCCCTCCAAGAATAACTTTTTCTTGAAACACACACATGTCCTTGATTGATGCATCGGCACTGAGTAGATTGGTAAAGACGCCATTAGGCAGGCGAGTCATAAGCTGTTCTGATCCGTTAGAACTGAACGGCTGTTCAGTCTGGCCCTCGAACTCATAGAATGAAATGCCATTAAAGTCGCCGGCAATTCCCACTTGACCAAGTTTGCTGATATCAAAATTCGAACTCGGGATAGAAGTGAATGTGAGGGCTCGAGACACCGGTGCAAACGAAGTCATCGCAAGAAGCCATGATGAAGTAGACCAGGCATGGCCGCGCGCAGCAGGCCAGCACAAAGAGGTTATTCGCATGGCTATAATGACTGGTGACCGAGGCACCTGCAATTCACAGAGACGTCCGCCCCGGTCAGGAGAAAGTTGGCGCTAACACCTATATCACACCTGGTCCATAGCCTCGAGTAATGCAGCGCGCGCGTCGTGATTCGCTCGTTCGACTGGTGATACAGGTGTGTCGTTCAAGAGTGGTAATTAATGACTGGTTCTCGCGATGTATACAAACGGGTCGTGTTTCGAATCTACTGGATCGCTTTAATTTTCTGTAAATATCGCTGAAGGGCTTGTAATTAGTTGTCGCGTCAATGAATAGGAAAGAAATCGTGCTCGGTCAGGGATTGATTGTCTATGGATAGAAAAAGACTATTAGGATTTCAAGGTAAGAGATTCACCTAATCCAACGTTTATTGTAACAATTATGAAGCGTACAACATGACGAACGGACTCCCGTCAATCAGGATTCCTGGGGGGCGGGAGAGGACGGGATGAAGAAACAGTACAGCGAGATATTTGGGCAGGTGGTCCGTGTGCCAGGAACAGCAACACGAGGTAGGGGGAGGATGTAGATAGTGTACGCCGTATTGTGCAGATGTACCAGGGCTGCTCAGGTAGCAGGTTAGGTACCCAGCACAGGGCCGAAGTACCTGGCTAGGTACAATGCAGGACGCTAGCGCCAGACCGGATGGTGCATTTAGCGTCTTTCCTCCCTGTCCAGCTCCCAGGTTCAAATTGTGACTTGCCCTGCATCGAGTGCCCAGCCATACAGAACCCATGAACCCGACATTGTCGCATTTTCAATAGAATCATTGAAATTACGCAGACGAACATTGCCCTCTCGACACCAACAACCCGACGGCCCTAGGGTCGATGGGGGGCAAAAACCTTCGGGGAAACATTACTGGGGCGGAGTCATGCATAAAAGAGAGATCATATCCAAAACTTAAAATCGGGAATAGGAACTAGAAATAAAAGCAAAATCCGGGACGGTAGAAGATTGGTTTTTTGCTACTCACCAAGAGATGAAGATCTCGTTACTCCTGTAGTTGTAGTTGAGGTCTCGGGTGGTATTGCTGTTAAATGTTCTCTCTTTAGAGCAGATTGCAGTAGTTCCTGCCACTGAGTTTAAAAAATGAATGAATGACCAATCGGTGTTGTAGGCAGTGTGCAGTAAAGAGCTATA
Organism: Nemania bipapillata; assembly: GCA_029590615.1. Lineage (NCBI taxonomy): Eukaryota > Fungi > Ascomycota > Sordariomycetes > Xylariales > Xylariaceae > Nemania > Nemania bipapillata. The sequence goes on along the minus strand of JAPESX010000675.1, from coordinate 5,853 downwards.
GATCTAGCATTGGTAATAATGAATGGATGGCGAGAACTGTGAACAACGTTAATCGATCCGGATCTGCTGTTTGTGTCTGTGTTCGCGCCGTGTTCGTACGAGGTCTCGTCAGAGATACCGCCTGCCGAGTTCCGCTGCCCTCAGATCAGGGGACGTGCAAAGGGGGTTGAATGATTGGGTTGTCTTTTGGAGACCCCGAAGAAACAAACGAGGGGGCCAGCGTAAGATAGGCCCGTCCGCTGAATGGGAAAGGGAAAAAGAAGAAGAAAAGGAGAAACCTACAATCGCGACTATGGCGAAAGCAAGCGATCTATCTGGTGAGATGATATCAAAAGAGCGACAAGATCAAGCTCACCTGCTACCTATGTTCAGCAACAGAAAAGGAGATTAAGAGAGAGCTCATACAAAAATGTCACAAGAATCCAAAGGGCATTTCATTGGAGCCTTGGAGGAAACGAAATGATCCACCGAGCTACTTTGGCACGTCTCCTGATACGAGCTAAGATTGGTGCATATTCTAAATGTGGGTTAAAGAAACTACCAAGGGGTAACGGTTTGACTGGGGTGCCTGAGAAACGCCACATCATCCCTTGTTCTGTGTCACTCCAATGCTGAGACGGCACTGGTATTTGATCTACGTACAGAATACTACAAAGTATGGTACTGTAGGTAGATCTCTTCTCTCGTGTTGTTGACAAACATCATGTAGATAGAGATGGTCTTACTAAAGGCCGTTATGGATAAAGAGGATTCGGAGAATAAAAACGGGAGTACCTACAGTATATAAATAAAAGTAAAGAGACATAACTTCTTGCACTGCTGGCCACGTAAGACTGTACAGGAATGAAACTGTAGACCCCATTGTGTGGCACGGCGATGAAAAGTTAGATTAGCATGATTTACCGGCCAAACCAAACCAATAAACAATCCTAATGATTGTTATTTGCTGTAGTTTTACAAGCAAATGTTGCCATGGAATATTGTACCTGATGATATCGTACTGTGTAGCACATCGGCTCTAATTCATTATATCTCATCCCCATCTGGGAAGATCTTGTAGAACATTGACCGGTGAATTACTTAGTATACGTGAGACTGTGCTAAACACGTAAGCCCTGTGTACTTAGGTACTTCATCTAAAAGAAACACACAGAAGAGGTAGGTAGGCTCATGTATGCATATTGCTATCCTGTACGGATTTACACAATTTATTATTTTGCTTGATCAGGTTTCTGCATGTTGAAAGAACTGCACTTCAATTCATACTTCTGAAGAGCCCCGTACTTGCATGGATAGGCAAGGAGAGCTACCTAATCGGATACTTGGTGTTTCTAACAAATTGTCACCGTGTAGAATATCATAGCTATTACACACAATAAAATCTAATTCTTGTATTAGATTAAAAAATCAAATGATTCTGGCAGCTAGATATTGTCTCCTCGGTGTACTGCAGGACACCTATTATACCCTAAGACCCCATACTTTGCAAACATGTAACTCTAATCCTTATGGATTTTCTCATTGCAGACCCTTTAGGGTGCCCATATGTATGCCATAGCAAGATAAACTATTATCATCATTATAGCCAGATTAATCATCAATCCAGTGATAGTACTATTGCCAATATAAGAGAGTAGCATCTCGAACAACTGCAAGATAACCTCGATTTCCGCTCCTCGATAGTAGGCCTTTAGAGGTAGGTATCATGCTTCACCAGGACTGTTTGGGGGAATAAATTGGCTTGTGAAGAAGGCGAAGTATAATATGTCGTTGCATTTTAATTGCCATTGCTATAACAGCGTCAAACTGGAGTCTGGCGTTAGAGCTCGTACGTAATAGCCACCGTCCCATATTTGCAAGGCTGAAGGTTCCTGACCGAGGTGACAGGCCCCATGGAACAACCCGAGTTTAGAAGCACCGAGGTAGAGGTCCTGTCATGATTTGGATTTATTTTGCATCTCCTCTATGGCGGCCATCCTCGTCTTATACTCGCGAGGACTCTCAAAATTCTTCTTTTTTCCGCTCCAGATTCCTCGTTTCTGTGCCTTAGCTGTAGCTTCAGCCGCTTTGTATACGGCTTCCAACCCACCAAACTCAGCCCCAAACTTCGCTTCATACGTTGTGGCCAAGCCACTCTTCAGCATCTCCAGGCCAACGTCCCGACGAAAAAGGAATCGTCTTACATAGACCGTAGCCACGATACGGTCGTACTGGTCTCGCCTGTATACCTTAGCACGCACTCGCCTTCCGAGGATATAGTCGGTCAACCAGGCCAATGATTCCGTTGCGAAAGGCTGGGCGGGTCGGCCGAAATGGGCACCTTCTGGAGCGTCAATACCTGCGATCCGTATGGGTATCTTAAGAGATTGGCGTGTTAGCCATCATACTAAGTTTAGAATCGGAAGCCTATGCTAAGGGCATCGTCATATGGGGGGAAGGTGGGAATGTACCGTCCTGTTCTTGAGCTCAGGTCTCTTGCTGGGAACCTTTCGTAGCCAGCCCCAACCAGCTAGTCGACCGCCAGGGGTGTGGAAAAGATGAAAGTTGTCCCCATCTCCAACACTCGTTACCCGACCAAACAAGCTCCTCTTCCGAAAGAAACTCGGCTGGACGTGGATTGCTCCAGGTATGCGGCGCAGGTATGAGCGGTACAGTTGTAGCGACGCAACGACAGTAGTTGTTACGAGTGCTGTTGGGATCCAGTTTCTTGGATCTTTGTAGTGCTCCCAGTCTGTGCCGTTAAGGCTGTCGGTCCATGAGACATGTCGTCTTGAGGAGGTATCGTCTCTGCCCGAGCTAGCTGGCCACCATGGCATCGTCACAATGCGGCAACTGGATGTGTCAGTCGCTGCGCCTGATTAGATTGTGCGATGAGGTCAAGAGAATGCAGGGTGGGATGCAGGGTGGGGGTGTGTAGCTGTGGAATCGAACTAAATTAGATAGATACCTATCTACTGGATCGTTTGATAGGCTTCAGGTAATTAGGTAAGACAAAGGCAATGTTGGATGTCTGGTAGGAGCACTCTGTTTTGGTTTTGGTAGTGCGCCCACTACAACTAGGGGGCTTACTTGCACTGGGACAGGGGCGGAGTAGGTACTAGTTATAGGTACACCGCACCACTGAGGTACCTGCCTTGCCTATGTATAGCTCATGCAGCACCGACGTCACCTTCGTGGTAGTATCTCCAAAAGGGTTATTTATCTCTACAATATCCTTCAAATCTTCTTGGCAGCTCACGATGGCAAGGAAATTAGTCGGAGGAGTTGCTTTATGATTTACTTGCCGCTCGCTATCTGTCTAGCACCTCAGTGTTACCCCTTGTTTCAACGGCCTACTGGTATATTATTTTCTACAACTAGTACTCTCTCATTGTCCCCTCCTCTAAGATATCCGGGGACAAAACAACCAACCAACCGCATTGGAGATTAGTACACCATACTATTAGCTAGTTATCAGCATTCTGGATTGCCTCTTTCCCAACGAGAACAAGCTCAGGCCCAGAACCCCACGCGTGTATCATATTGATCGCCTGCTTCACGCCCAGGTTCATTTTGTCATTTTCCATCACCATCAACAACGTGGAAGGCATGGTAAACGATCATTCAGCGCTCATATAAGGCTTTATCATATAGTTATATGGGCAATGGCAGATAGGACGAGTAGGACCCTTCGAGTCCAAGAGGCTGAGCGACGACCACTTCTCAGTCGCGCTATGTACAGCCACACCATGGAAGATGGCCCCTTCTACAGTTGTACTCCAGACGCCCACAGTCATTTGCCAGTATACACAACCATTCACAGGATACGGAGGGATGTTGTGAGCATAGTTGAAGATTATCTAACCTTCGAGCAACTGGGGGATCTTCGACTTAATGTTTCCGTCGTTAGACCGCTAGTTGACAAGCTCTATGAACTAGACGATGTATCTATTGGTATCGCCTTTTCTATCTCCAGCTAAATGAAGCCTTTCCGCCCAGAAACTAACCTTGTGCTAGTATACTGCTTACTTGTAAATCGTTCACAGTTCCTGCATGAGCAAGAGCATATGAGCAACCGACAAAACGTCTATTTCACCCGAGCAATGCTTTGTGAAATTGTTGCGACCCGTATTTTAAGGCGTTTTGGCGATGATAACCCAGGTTCGGACGGCTTGCTGCTTCTGGCCAAAATACTCGTCGCCGGCTTCGAACCCTTTCAGAACGCCCCAGAAGAGGTCCGCCGCGAAGCTTCATTAGACTCCACGTTTAGCTATAACAGGACCTTACCTGCCCTTGAGATAGCCATTCTTACGGGAAGCAGGTATTTTCTAAGCTCTACACACTGCAAGACAGTGTAGGTCCTCTCATTCAACCATTGATAAATGGCTACAAGCTAAAAGTCAAAAGGGTTGATGCTATCTATATTGGTCAAATTGTCTATACGCCATCGACTTTCCTTGACCTCATACCGGATCGATATAAACGAAAGCCAATCTCACTTTACCAGCCACACAAGGAACCATTATTAAATCAGTACCGATTAATTGTGCCACGGACTAGGAATGCACTCGAGATTACTCAGTTCATCATTCTATTGGTCTTGTACCTATTATCTATGCTCGAACGAAATCCGAATCATTTCAGTGTTTTCGAACTAGCATTTGCAGTATATGCTTTTGGATGGGCTCTTGACCAGTTTGCTACAATCTTGGAACATGGATGGTGAGTTCCTTGCCGCAAAGGTTCCGAGTTCACTACTAAATTGTTCTCGAGGTCGGTGTATACACAGAACCTCTGGTCATTTCTAGATGTCATGTTTATCCTTGTATATTGGATGTACCTCATTCTGCGAGTCCATGGTTGGAGGACGGGCTCTCTGGGCCCTGGACAACAAGCCCTCGATGTCCTCTCCATGGGAGCGCCGGTGCTAATACCCCGGTTGGCGTTTAATCTACTCTCTGGAAATGTCGTGTTCCTCTCGTTACGGGCAATGATGGCAGACTTTGCTCTGCTGACTTTTCTAGCGGCTTGGTAGGTTGGTTTTGTGCCCATAGCGGTCTTCCTTCTCGATTTCCTCACTGCCGATATATGGTATACTAATATGAGTGCTAATCCAGGTGTTTCTTCGGCTTCTTTATGTCTATGGTATGGCTTGCGGAAGGTCGCCACAATCCTATGTAAGAAATTTGCTCACTATATCGTATTAATAGCTAATCTTTAATAGCACTATTGGTAAATGGATGTTATGGATCTGGTTCGGTCTGGATGGTAGTGGAGTATCTAAGTCGGTACGTCTAGATGAAAGAGCGAAGAGCTGGCTCATAAACACCTGCTAATAACGAACGCCTTTCAGGTTGAGTTCCACTGGCTCCTTGGTCCAATACTGATGATCACGTTTGCGTTCCTCGGTAACACGCTCTTCTTGACTATCCTTGTGTCAATGCTTACAAATACCTTCGCCAACGTCGTCGCAAACGCCACAGCCGAGGTTCATTTCCGCAAGGCTGTGCTGACTCTGGAAGGTGTAAAAAGCGATGCCATTTTTGCTTATCAGCCACCATTTAACATAATAGCTTTGTTCGTACTAGTGCCGATGAAATTTCTAGTGAGTCCGCGATGGTTTCACAAGATTCATGTGGCAACTGTTCGGACTATCAATCTACCAGTGCTACTCTTCATTGCCATCTTAGAGCGACGCCTCCTCTGGTCAGAATATGCAGGAGAAGCAAAGCTAAAGCAGCAAAGGAGGTACCGCGGCAAGGGGAGATTCTGGGAGAAGTGGCGAATCACGACTCACAGCGATATCCAGACAGTATTCGATATTCCACCACCAGATTCAGTAGAAGGAGATATTACAGTGGACGACGAGTTGAC
>JAPESX010000674.1:0-15440 GCA_029590615.1 Nemania bipapillata | reverse complement strand
ACACCGCCATCAGGTGGCCGTCCCGCGGGTTTCCTAGGTGAAATCCAGATGGGCAAGTCCCTAAGGAAGACGGAGACAAAAGATAGAAGTGTGTCAGCCGTTCGGGGCAAGGTTTTGGATTAGACCAGAACAGATTAGTTTTCATATCCCGCTCTCCGAACTCTGGAAGAATTAAGAGCAATAAATAGGACTAGGGGTTGAGTAATTCTTTGGATCGAGCAGATTGTATTATCCAGTAGCTTATGTGTACGTTTCTATAAACTAAGACTCGGCTTTTCTAAGCTTATTGCGAGTCGCATCTAGCTGTAGCACTAGTCTTATTATTATTATTATCATCATCTAAGTCATACCTATCCCTAGCGGTTGTGAAAGGTCTTTCGTTGCTAATGTAAACAGCAAGGGGCTATGGTTCGGGTTAATCATCACCACACTATGTATTTGGCCTCGGGAGGTTCAAGTCACAGCATGAGTCAGAGCATATAGAGAAGCACGAAAGACCAATATTGCTATTCATGGCTAACATAGGGGCCTGTTCCGTGCTACAAGCACCGATACCTATTCAAGCCCCTTCAGAGGCCATCTACATTAAACTAGTAGCATTCCCTCAATTATGGCTCTCCAAGTCTAGTCTCGGAGATTGAAATGGGGGTAGTGGCGCGAGATTTGAGGAGCTTCGGTATGCCGTACTTTTATTCTTGTCAGAGACGGGGCCCGATGTGCCTGGTACGCGAGTTTCACAGTTCATTTAACGCCCTGCCCTTCAAAGTCTCCCTGGCAACACGCTCAACTTTTACAATCGCACAGATATACATCCACTGAGAGTGCTTGTCTAACAAGCTTATCACCGACGGAGTTTAATCAAGCTATGACTAGATTTGTCATAAAGGGTATCGGCGATATCATGTATGTTTTAGCCACTCACCTGTATTCGGAAGGCAAGACAATACTAATAGAACAGTGTGTCCTTGGTTACATGTTTTGTTTGACCTTCTGTCTATCTTCGAGGACTCTTTAAATTGTCCAATTAGTCCAACCGCGCTGTAAGGTACGGACATATAGGCGCCGGCGCTGACAACTCACCACTATTGAGTTTCCTTTGTTCAGATTAGTCCAGCAGCCCTAGAAAAACACAAGACCAACACTTAGGCAACAATGACATCCTCTTCCACACAACGCATCCTCATTGTTGGAGCTGGCGAACTGGGTACAGCAATGCTGGAGGGCCTGGCACAGTACTTGAAATGCCACTCCTCGCCCATCTCGCCAGCCTCCATCACAGTGCTTCTCCGGCCGTCTACGATCGGCACCTCAGACGAGACCAAGCTTCGCGACAACGAATATCTACGTTCTCTTGGCGCGTCACTGGTCGCGGGGGACATTGTGCAAGACAGCGAGGCGCACCTGGCGAGTGTCTTTCAGGGCTTTGACACGGTCATCGTCTGCAGTGGCTTTGGATTCCCCTCGGGCACGCAGCTCCGAGTCACAAGGGCCGTGCTGAGCGCGGGCGTTAGGAGATATTTCCCGTGGCAATGGGGGATCGATTATGATGTTGTGGGTTCTGGGTCTGCGCAGGACTTGTTTGATGAGCAGCTTGAGGTCCGGAATCTCCTGAGGGCGCAGAGCGAGGTGGATTGGGTGGTGGTCAGCACCGGCTTGTTTGTGAGGTAAGGAACAACTACATGTTCTTTGTCTTAATTTAAGCCTTAGTGCCTACATGGGCTGTTATAAACACTCCCCGTTGTATTTACATATAACTACAGCACAGGGCTACTGCGTCTCTTATAGAACGTCCTATTCCCTAAGTTAAGGTGGGAAGCTTGGTGCTGACCATTGTGGGATACAGTTTCATATTCGTGCCCGAGTTTGGGCTTGTCGACCCAAAATCCCGAACCCTTCGTGGCCTCGGTAGCTGGGATACACGGCTGAGCGTCACGACGCCGAAAGATATCGGGCGTGTTGCGGCCGAGATCGTATACGACCCCCGGGGGATTAACAGGCAGGTCGTCTACGTAGCAGGAGATACGGTCAGCTATGGAGATGTTGCGGATTTGGTAGTAAAGAGGTTTGGCGGTCAGTGGACAAGAGAGCTGTGGGATATGCAGACATTGAAGCAGAAGACGGAAGCGAACCCGGATAATGGCATGGTAAAATACCAAAATGTGTTTGGTGCTGGCAAAGGGGTGGCTTGGGACATGGTCAACACAGTTAATGTGCAGCGCGGGATGGAAATGCAGACTGTCGAGGACTTCTTGAGAGAGACTCAAGAGCTGGATTGAATATGACCATACAGAACCTGCTTTTAGCTTATTGATCTTGTAAGCTACGTAATTAAGGGCTTTGAGGATCCTCTATGAACATTACTCAAGTCGGCACAGGCAACTTCTCCATGTTGAAGCAGGTGCTTTGGCTATCAAGCCAACTTTACTAGTGGCCAAAAACCTAGAAATTCTCGATTATTAGTCTACCAGTAGAATGATATGTCGTGTCATCACATATCGTAGGGCTTAGTTTCTCGGCTAGTCCCTCTCCTTCCCCCACTACATACCTAGCAATGCTACATCATGTATATGTGTACTTACAGTGGCTTTATCATTTGATACTAGTTAAGATCGGATTGTTATGCGTTGACGGTATTTATTAGTGTAATTAGCCCCAGCATATGGTTTGACGGATTCACTATACATGTGTCTCTCATCTAGGTCCGCGAACCAAGGATCGTTGAATACCTATGTTGATTATTGTAAGTACAGTAGACGAAAAAAACTACTGTAACACTGTGATCTGGCCTTTTTTTCTCGACGATCTTAATAGGGGACTTAATAGAGGGCACATACCTTATTCAAGGACTAATATTTCATAGCTCTTCGCCGCGCCTTTTAGCATCCATTCGCTACACATTTAGTTCTTCGCCCAGTTCGGGAGGAATACAGTCCATCTCGAGCTATAGGAGTGGTGCTAGTAGGGTCATGCCTATAAGGATGGATGTTTAAAGGTCGTTGAATCGAGTTGCAATGCAGCTTGCATATTTTGTATTTTGCATGCCTTGGCGCGTTCTGCAGGTCCTGGGCACAACTCTGGGATGGTCCTTATCCTGGGTATTCACCTGGCCATGAAACCCTAATTGTTATCTTTCAAAATGGTTATTGATGTCACTCCTGGACTACTAGGTAAACTACTACAATGCTAGGGACCAAAACCTAGGAATTCAATAGCCTGTTCCAAATGAGTTTTTTTTCTCTTGTCTTTCACACACTATAGTATATGGAATAGCGCGTGGGAATTGTAAGCTGAGACTTCGTATTGTTATTTTTTCTTCTGCTCTTTTAGGAAGCAAGGGTGTGTTTTGATTGGGTACGACTTAATCTATCGATAGGCCAGTAAATGGTGAGTACTAGATCTTAGTGGGGCACGGGATCTGAAACAGAACGGTTGCCGTGGAGACAAGCTGCGTAAGTACCTACCTATTGCTGCGCCTACTGGTAGGTACATGTGGTCAATATGCACAGCACCAAGCATCTCCTGCGACCCGGTGCTTGTTGATCGATCTCGTCCAATTACCTACCTACGCCTACGTCCTCCCCCTCCATCCCTCCATTTACAAGTAGCATTTAGGTGCAGGTCTAACACACCCCCTTCACATTTATAGCACCATCTGCAAGACACACTTAAGTGGTTTGTTTCATTGCTGCTATTCGTTACTGCCTGTACCTTCGCATGCGAGTGCAGGGCTCTTTACCAATACCAATAGTGTTTTGATTACATGCAATGCCTCGTTCGACGCACTCGCTATTTGCAGCTGTCTAACAACGAGCGCGTTCATAGCCATCATTCATTTCGAAACCGCGTCCTATCCTGACTACCGACAGAGTTTTACCAAGACAGCAAGAGGCTGCAGCATGACGAGACGCATACGACTGTGATCTGAATCTCGCTTAGAACCCAACTCGATCGCAAACAGGTGCAAGCGACCTGCATAACAACCCAGATCCAAGGCCAAAACTACAGCGCGCACGCGCATCATACACTGAACTCGTCCATCATGGATGCGAGCTATCTCTCCCAACAGGTTAACACCATCATCGGCCAGCTTCATGGCCTGTTTGACGAGATTGGCGTTCCTAGCCATGATCGCGACCAGAGGGAGGAAGAGGTGAGGTCCTAATAAGACACCACACTGCTGGACTTGTGAGAGCTGACGATCTGGTGGGCTAGCTCTTTGCAGCGCTTTCTGAAACATTAAACAACCAGGTTAAAGTCGTCACCGCCGAGAAGAAGGAAATGGTTGACGAAGCAGAGCGCATCATCACCGTGATCCGGCAAATGGAAACATCTCTCGACGATAGCAAGGCACAGCGCGATCCAGAAGATGACGACCTTCAAGTTACTTTCCCCCTCACCCAGTGCCTGAAGGTATTAAAAGAGAAGCATTTGCAGATAGGGAAACTGCATCGAGAACGATTCGAGCAGGTTAAGAGTAAGCCTTTGACATTCTTAATTTTGTCGGCTCGTGGCATGCATTCTAACTAAGCTTGAATAGAGCTTGTTCAAGCCTTGGAATCATACTCTTCCCACCTTGAACCGACATTTGTCAGGATCGCTCTGCCCCCCACGGGTCCGAAGCAGTCTCTACCACCGACATTCGATCTTTCACCCACGTATGTGGACAAACTAGACGACGAATTTACTCGGGTATATGAAGAATACACGCGAAGAGTGGCAGCCGTAAAGACACTTTCCGAGAACATCATCCAACTCTGGGCTGAGCTTGGAACACCTCAGGCGCAGACTGACAGTGCCATTGTGAAATACTATCGAGATGCCCCCGAGCAACTCGGGTTGCACGAAGAAGATCTTTCGAGACTACGGACGAAGAGAGACAAACTAGCGGATGAGAAGAAATCCCGCGAGAAACGCCTCAAAGACCTTAAGATGGCAGTCGAGGCGCTCTGGGAGAAGCTCGGGGTCGAGGAGTCAGAACGCAAACCATTTCTTAACAGGAACCGCGGATGCGGTGTTCGGCAGATCAACGAGTTCGAGGATGAGCTAGCCAGGTTGAATGAGCTCAAGCGCCAGAACTTGCATTTGTTTGTGGAAGACGCGCGCTTCAAACTGCAAGAGCTCTGGGATGCGCTGTACTTCTCTGAGGACGAAATGCTGGAGTTTACGCCAGCCTTCTCTGATGTGTACAGCGACGCGTTGTTGGAAGCTCACGAAAGGGAGATATCCCGCCTCGAGGCCCTAAAGGAGCAACGAGCTCCAGCGTTAGCACTTGTCGAAAGACATCGAACCCTTGTTCATGACCGCGACGAGCTCGCTGCGTCAAGCCAGGATGCATCGCGTCTCATGATGCGTGGCCAGAAGGGAGAACGACGAGACCCCGGCAAATTACTCCGTGAAGAGAAGATGAGAAAGAGAATTACCAAAGAACTACCAAAGGTCGCGGCGGAACTGGCCAAGTTATTGGCCAAGTGGGAAGATGAGTATGGCCGTCCATTTCTCGTTCATGGTGAGCGCTATTTGGATCTTCTCGAACCCGATGAACCCAAACCAGCGCCAGGGCCGAGAGCAAAAACTCCAGCCGGGCCGAGAGCAGTAGCTCCTAGCCGGGCGAATAGTGTTGCAAGTAGAGCCGCCACCATTACTAGGTCTAAAACGCCGACGGCGAACCCAACGGGCACGGTGAGGAAAGCCGCCGCTCCCAGCCAAGCGTTGAAGGATCCAAAGGCTAGTCCTTCTAGAATCCCGGCACGGGCGCCTCTGTCGAACCTTAAGCACGGTAGTAACTCTCCCGAAAGGGCGCGGCCAGAAACTCGAGCTCAAGGCGCGTTGCGGCCAGGCCATCCTCTCACAAGGGCACCTCCTCCGAAAATGAGGGAGCTCGTGCCACCCCCACAGCTAGAAACACCGGTAAACCCCTATCGTGGCGTGGGACTCGGTTCGGGCTCACATGTGCGAGCTGTGGAGCCGGAGGATGTATACGACGATCGTAACTCGCAACAGAACTATGGGCGGTCCTATATGCAACAAGCCTCCCACGCCTCGATGCGCAATGCGCAGCCTGCATACCCACACGCACCCCCGCCCAGACAAACCTCGAACACGTCGACAACGATATCAGGCTCAGAAAATTGGGAGACATACGACGATAATTCAGAGCCTGAACCCGATGCCTCGGACGCGTACTATGCCAAAGTCAGAGCAGCAAGAGGAAAGAGATTCAGTCCCGAGGACGGCTATGGAAATGCACCAGCTGGCCAGGCTAAGCGCTTTCGGGGTCTTCCTCCCGCTATACATGGCAGCCATGTAACGGTCGATGCTGAAGGCAATCGAATTATCTCGGGGAGCGAGTGGACCGACGAGGATGCTTTCTGATAAACCTAGTCTTGCTTGTCTCTCACGGCTGAATGATCACGAGATGCTAAGCGACACACGACTCACGACAACATATCATGAGAAGCATACCAAGAAACCTTTAATAGCCTGCGCGGCACTTTTAATGCGTCAAAGGCAGCACCTTTATGCTGTCAGTGGTCTACTTAACCAACGCTAAACCAAGTACTTTGTTCATGCTCCCTACGCCGATACCTCTCTTTCCTATTTTCTCACTCGGCTGCCCTAATCCTGCCGAATTTCTACCGTCGCAGGGGACTCGTCCTAGATACCCGCGTATTTTTTTTTCCTTCTCTTTTCTATTTTCAAAGCAAGAGCCAACTAGAGGTTGGCACTTGAGATCTCAACTCTCGTTGTAAAAATTTCCTTTCTGGAACTGGAATATACTGGAAGGCGGAAGGATTGAGGAGCAAGGCGGTGGATAAGCCCTGGCTGGTGTAGGCGTTGGTCTCTATGCGGATATTAGGCGTTTGGCATGGCATACATAGTACAAGAGACGGTGTCTTCTTCCTTTCCTCTACACATAGAAGAAGGAATTGTGAGACAAACTGTTGCTGTATTAATGCATGAATAGTAACTCTTACATACATTGCAAATGACCCCTGTCTTTTGGTGTTGAGAGTGTGTACTAACTAACCACATATGTAACACATGGTACGGTATACATACGTACAAGTAAGGAGGTGTCGTATCCAGGATGGAAGGTAAGTGGTACAGAATACCTTTTTTATGCTGTGGTACGTACTTGCTCGGCGTGTATGTAGTACTTATGTTCAGAATACCATTAGATTAGGTACGTTGACTAAAAATAAGCTGTAAAACTAGCGCGCGTCCTAAGGGTCCCTTGATGGTAACCATGTCACGTCACTTCGCTATTGACTCCCTCGCGATTGCGCACTTTTAGAGGCGAATGCGAACCAAGTATACGTATTACACTCAACCTCACTTCATCTTTGCCTATTTACTTTACTCCGGCCATTTCATACTCGTGTGATTCTCCCTCATTTACAGTACTTCGATGAGCTCGTGCATATAGAAAATAGGCGATTGACGCCAAGCCCGATAAGCCTCATGAACAGCACCGGTACGCCAAACCATGCTGGTCACGATGATAGCACGGACAATGCGAATGCGGCCCTGAGGGGTGCGTTTCTTGCTTTTCAGAAGACGGCAGCGAAACCAGCACCTAACGGTCCCTCTATGCCGACGCCGACGCTAACGCCAATGCCAACACCAACCCGCGATGCTACCAATGGCCATGACAATGGTGCTCTTATGGCTGCTACTTCGGCCTCACGCGATCACAGCCTCAGCCGCTCGCCCTCGCGCCCAGCGATAGCAACAGGCCAGAGCAACAACGCACTAACTCCAGTCAAGTCACCTTCCGCAGATCCACGTTCGCCGTCCCTCATTGCCGCAACACTTGCCGCTAGTCGATCGGGGAGTCCCAGTCCTAAGACTACGCCCTCGATGCACACGGGCACGCACCAAGCTGCAAAGGAGCGCCGGAAAGGGAATATCGGCGAAGACAGTAATGCTGTCTTGACAAACTTGCCAGCAGACCTTGATCTCACGACCGATTCAGGTCCAATTGCCCCAACAAATGCCCTCATATCATTATTCGAGCAGAAAGGGGGCGAGACGGACCCGGTCAAGAAGAGCCCTGCTGTATCCAGCGTTAAAAAGGGGCTGAAGGCTGGGCTACGGCCTATGACGCCTCCTCGTGCTATGAGCCCGGTAATTGCGTATGACACCTCGCCTTCATTATTGGCTTCGTCTTTTGCATGGGATAAAGCAGCATTGGCTTCTCCAAGCGCAGGTCGAGGTGTGGGCAGGGTAAAATCACCGCTTCGTGATGTAGAAGACACCAACTTCTTAGCGTCTACATCCTCTATCAAGCCTACGAAAAAGCCGCCGCCGATCACGCCACCTCCGAGGGGAATTGGCCGGGCGAACACGGTGATTCTATCACCACAGCCAAGACAGACGTCGGCTCATAAGATTGTAACACATCCCTCAGATGCTGATCCTAATCCAGGAACTACATCACTCACAAAACCCATGAAACAAGGTCAGAGTAGTGCATCTTTGATATCTGCATCTCCAGTCACATCTATTGGAGGTGAAAAGGGTGCAGGCGCTCTAGTTCGAAGGTCATCTAGTTCATTATCGGATGATACCTTTGTATCAGCATCGTCGGCCCCCTCGCCGACCACTTCGCCACAGCCAAAATCTCCAATCCGCCCAAGCCCAAGCCCACGCCATCAGACGCCTGAAATGTCTCGGCCTCCAAGACCACCATTACGGCACTCCATCTCCATCCCCCTACCTTCGCGCCCCCCTATAATACCGTCACCTTCCCATTTGCATTTGGACTCACTAACAAATGCCATCGTTGCGGGGTCTCTGGCATCCGCCCGCGCAACGCCTAATACGACTAAGCCTCCTACACCACCACCCCCTCGGAGACAAACACCACATATGCGCCAGACACTGCGGACCCCCCGGGCTCATTCTGAGGAGGAGCTAACTGGAGTTAAATCTCAACATAAAACAAAACCACTCGGTAAACTTAGCTCTAGAAAGAAGCATGCACATCATGAAGGCGCTAGAAGGCGTTGGCGAGAAGAGATTACAGCCCACGAAAGACAGCGATACGAGGGGGTGTGGGCTAGTAACCGTGGTCTTTTATTGCTGACTGACGCTAACGCCGTGGCAAACGGTTTGAAAGATATTGACAAGAGCCAGCTTGTTGCGAATGTCGTGGTTCGCGACATCTGGGCCCGTAGCCGGCTCCCCTTTGACGAGCTAGCAGAGGTATGGGACCTAGTCGACACCCACAATGCCGGTGCTCTAGATAAATCACAGTTTGTCGTCGGCATGTGGCTCATCGACCAGAGATTACGTGGTCGCAAGATACCCAGGAAGGTAAGCGACAGCGTCTGGGGAAGCGCCCGAGGGGTGAGGGTCCTAGGACCGAAAGCCAAGAGATGAGCATCATTAAGCCACGATGATTCATTCGATTGTATCAATATTAGCGAACTCTCCCAAGGTTCTGTAGCATATTCGAAGCATGATACCCAATACAAGCTACAAGAGGCATTAGATAGACACTAGTCTTAAGTTTTGAAATAACATGCATTGACTAGCTTGAGCGGGATATGCAGTCATCAATTGCTGTTGGTGGCTTTAGTGGAAATGTTTTACAAGCTACTAGGCGCGCGACTAAACACGTTACAAGTGGAAAAACTGCGCATCAGCCACGCATCAAGTTAAGCCAAAATCTGAAATAAGTAGAGGGCCTACATGTATATCTCCTACACAATCACGGTCTAGCATTCGAAGAATATTCTGTGGCTTGATATCTCCATGGCGCCCGAAAACTCTCTCATCATTAGAGAAGCTCTCAAAGTCCGTGTCAACCTCAGTTGCAAGAGGAGATGTGCATAACTAGGATGCTGCTCAAGCCCTTAGCTCGTGGCTTTACTCCTCGGAGCTCTGAGGCATACGGCTCGGGATTGTGTATTTTGTCTAGACCTTACGACAACCCCAAAGACTCGTGAGCTATCCACATGTAGAGCTGCACGTTAGGATACAGTATTCGCCCAAAAGTGAACATCATGTCATGAAGCCCTAGGACGCTGTCTTCCCGATAGCATCTTCGTAGCTTAGATCATATTGTCGGCTAATCGACAATACTTTCAAAGCGATCAAGAGGGAGTATATGGTTGCCTGTTACATAGGTTGCTGTCTTCGAGCGCCGAAACGAGCACATCACTCAAATCAGAGTCTTGATTGCGGCCAAACTCAAATAAGCGGTCCATGTTGTCAGGATTTCATTCGTCTGCGTAGTCCAAAGCGGAACTTGTGGTTCGATTTCCTGAGTTGTTGAAGATTAAATGCAGTATGGTTCATACCTAGGTCTAGGTATGCGCTGTATGTACTATGTAAGTGTACCTATAGGCTAGGTAGGTATTCTATTTTAGGAGGGAGCTATCTGCTGTCCTGTGATGACGTACTGTAAAGAGGCGCGCAAAAAGCATTGTAACCTTGTTCATGCACTTCAGCCACTTTATTTCCCACCTCACCTGTACAATGATTACATGTGATTGGCCACGTATCTCTATCGTTATTGTTATTATTCTGTATTATGTTGGTGTCACACAATGACGTCTCAGTTGATTACTTCCTCTGTACATCATTGATGAATGCCTAGCCTCCCTTTGGTTTGCCTGCATATAAGTGTTATGTTATCAAGCCATGTAGGCTACATGATGCCATCGTGGCTTACTTTTGGTATACGTACATGCCTAATTGTAGGTTAGACAGTATTGGTAAGTCTACTATTCCTACTATTCATGCTTCCATGTGACCGAGACAGGTCCGTGGTCTCTCGGCCTCGTCCGCTTTGTGTCTAACTCTGGTTTTATATTTTATCACTTTGGACGCGCATGACAAACTAGGCTTAGCGCGCCCGCTGCTTTTGCTCAGGCTTGGCTTTGCCTAGGCGACTGAGGAACGGTCTTTGTGCATTCCCTATGCAAAGTGAAACGGTCTTCAAAACGGTTATGTTTCCATAACCAACTACAACGGTGCAGAATACAAACATGTCTCACCTCCCTTTTCGCCCTCGTTCAGTCCTACGCTCAATACCTAAAATGCATCTTGATGGGTTGCATGAGGTTCGCCAATAAGCAGAATATCAAATAAAGCAGTGGTTCGGGAAAGAAAAGACCATACTGAAAATTCACGAATGAATATCTTTCCAGTCGTTTTACGAGATAGTTTCCAAATCAACGCAAGGGTAACTCGAGAATCGTAGCTTTACAACAATTTTTTTGAAGCTCGAAAGTCAAGTATATTCTCAAGCTCAGTCAGAATGGTCATTTGCACTCGTTCTACCGTGCCCATGAGGTCTATTCTTCGACAAAAATTCCTTAGGAAAGCATCTACCCCCTTAAACCGGCGTCTCTTAGTCTCTCCATTTGCATCGATGACTCACGGTATAGAGGAACCCATTGAAGAGGAGTCGCTCTCAGACGATAGGCTTAAGCGGTTTCATCCGACTCAGCCAGGTCAGCTTCTAGATGGTAGATTCGAGACGGTTGTTAAACTTGGTTTTGGTAACGGCTCCACGGTTTGGCTGGCAAGAAATTTGCAATTGTATGTTGTTTGAGCCTCTTCATTACTATCAACCCTAAAATCACTGTGCCTAGTGAAGAAGGAGGGTCATCACTCCCACGCTATGTTGCTGTGAAGATCGGAACTCTTGATGCAGAGACATTAGAAGAGAGAGAATGCTCCAAGCTTATTGCCAACGCCAAGCCATCGCACGAAGGTCTTTCATTCATTAGGACGCCTCTTGATGATTTCTCCATGGAAGGACCAAAGGGAACACACTTTTGCCTAGTATATCAGCCAATGAGGGAAACACTCTTCCGCTTCCAACAGAGGTGCTTCGGACACAGGCTCCCTTTGCCAATATTCAAGTTCTTCACCTACTGCCTCCTTCAGGCCCTAGATTACCTTCACACTGAATGCCATCTCATCCATACAGGTTAGTCTCAACAATTTCGAGTCTTGAAATTGTTAATCTGGCTGACAGTAACATCTTAGATATCAAGGACGACAACATCATGGTGACAATCGAGGATGAGTCCGTCCTAAACGATTTTGTCAGTACCCAACAGAGGAGTCCTCAGCCTAGGCACATCCGTAAGGACGACAGCCGCATCACCTACGTGTCGCAGGATGATTTCGGGCCACTGCGGGGCTCTCGACTATTGCCTGAGCTTGGTGATTTTAACCTCGCATTTCCAGGACTATCTGGGGGAATGGGCCATCTTTCTCCCATTCAGTCACACCGCTATCGTGCTCCCGAGGTGATGCTTGGTCTTCCCTGGTCATATAGCGTCGATATTTGGAATCTAGGCCTCCTGGTATGAAATTCACCGTCACAATCCGCTCTACGTATAGTTTGGCATGCTAAGGTTATAGTTATGGAACCTTTTGGAGGACGTAACTCTGTTCGACCGGCCTGCTGGCGAAGATGGTGGGTACGACGCTCATGTCCATATTGCCAAGATGGCCGCTCTCTTGGGACATCCGCCGGAGGCTCTGATCACGAGGGAGCGACTTTATCGCCATCATCGGCTTCCGAAGCCGATTGTAAACCCAAGAGGCAAAGTGTGCAAGAACATGAATGAGTTTTGGGGAGGGCCATTCTTTGATGACAACAGTGAGTAAATGAACTCTGAGGTAGTCATAAAACCTTCTACTTACTCTCCTTGGCAGACCAGATGGTCTACAGAGATCCCGTTGGGGAAGAGAAAACACTGGCAGACACGGTGACGCAATTAGTAGGTAATGAGAAAGATATGTTTCTCGACTTCGCCGGCAGTATGGTCCAGTGGATGCCGGAGAGGAGAGAGACGGCAAAGCAACTGCTTGCACATCCTTTTCTAGACTCCTTTTATGAGGATCGAGCCCGGCTAATGGGGGATGAATCTGTAGACTAAGTCAAAGATGCCACGTTTCTTGGAAGTGTTCTCATGACGGAGATGCATAATTGAATGAGAGAAAGAGACCCCCGTAAGGACAGCAATGCGCAGCAGCAAGCCATAGGCCCAGGACTCATTCTCAGTCTCTGGCATGGTAGCTTACGGGCTATTCTTGGCCAGTTGCGTCGTAACTCACGACATCTTAAGACTTGTGTTCTGCACGAGAGGGATTTCCAACCGAGGCAGAGGCTATTCCCTTCTTCGCACTCCATACTGTAAAGAACAGTATGCTGAGGGATCTTGTTTTTCCAGAATCTTGCACCTTTTGAGTCGCTCAATAAGCGTAGACTGACTGGTTTGGTGGTCAAACGGCCCACTTTCAAATAATCAAAACAAATAAACATCTTGATAAATGGATTTTCGAATACATAAGAGGTTTCCTATCAGCCAATAGTTAGGTATATACAATTAGCTGGTACAATTAATTTTATATGTTTGATCTCACTGAATTATTCTTACCTAAATCCGCTTTCTACCAAGAGCGGCAATGTCCCGTTTATTACGGTACATTTACGGTAGTATGTGTGTTGGATTTATATTCTGTATGCAAAAGCGGGCCAGGCTCAGGGCGGCATCGCTCAGGCGGGACTCCCATTTCGAAAACCTATCTCAGAGGTTTTTTACTTACCTAAACTATATTATATATGCATATATGTACAGGACCTACCAGATACCTATAAAATGCTTCAGTACCAGACATGTATGTTCCAGTACATAAATAAGAGAGAAGCAGCTAGATAATGGCATTCTTACTAATAAATATTGATATACTTATGCAAAAGCCTAAGTGCTGCAACAAAACAAGTGAAACCAGTAGATAAAAGCGCCAGCTAGCGATGATGGCCTGAAACAATGTTGGCGCCGGTGGGCGACGCATTAAAGAAAACTAGCGGACGCATTTTTAGGGGCCTGCAGGGGTGGAGTCTCGCATTATAGCGCAGCCTAAGAGTCCCACTGCCGAAATGCAACGACACCTAGATAGGTACCTAGACTAAATACTACAGTACCTACAGTAACTCGATACCCGTACCTCCTAATATCATTATTATTGTTGTTTATTATTGCTCCCATTTGTTGATAGCAGTTAATTAGGTTCCACGACTTCTTCTTTTATGCTTATACGGCTATTGCCACACAACTCAACTGACCTCCCGTTATACTCTACCATCATCATCATCATCTTCGTCTTCTTCGTCAACTTCCTCTTCTATCCCTTTCTTCGCTTAAGCTATCGTCTACGCCCCCCGGCAACAGTAGCCCAGCTTTTATTGCCCCCCTGCTCAGCGCTGATCATTCAAGAGAGGGGCATTCCACATTCTGCATTCGACATTCCACTGCTTCGCCCGTGACCCCTGATCTGCTACCAGGAACCGACGTGTCGACGCAGCCTCTACTCTTTATTCTCCATCTCTCGTTGACTTTGCATCGATTACACTGCCTCGTTCTCTCCATCTCCATTCTTTTAATCGCGTACCGTAACCGCTGAGGCCTCTTCTCTATACCGTGTGATTTTAATACCACCTGCCGGCACATCACACAAACTACCCTGCTCTTCTTCCATCTCCAACTTTATTCTATTACTGCAGACCCCTCTGCTCTATTAACTTTTTGGCCACTTGCGCGCAACCATACGAAGGTTTGACCTACAACCCTCGCCCTCGACCAATCGTGCTATACTCAGACATCGAGCTATCGAACGAGAACCTCGCGCAAGCACCTACGGCTACGGGTCGCAATCTCTGAGGTAGAGAGAGAAGTAGCTCGCATGCTATACATGGGAAGGAAACCAACTTTACGCTATAGGCTTATTCCGTGACATTCACGAAATACGGCCCTAATTGTAATCATTCATCACTGGTCGTCATAGGGAGCCCTACCACATACACCTTTGCTAGTTGGCACAATGGCAGAGACCGTCACCCAGTGCCTTCCACCCCAGGCTATTGGCACATCATTGCCTAGCCGTCGGACAACCATCGCTATTCCTCCTACCTCAATAACATCACCACTAAATACTGCAGTGAGCCGGCTTCGAAATCAGCTATCATTATCTATAGCGAGCCCGGTGAATCAAAATGGGAGCTTCGAGTTCGACCGAGTCCTCAAGTCAGGATATTTACAAAAACGGACGCAAAAGACAAAGGTACGGTAGCAGGCTGTATGGGCACGTTATCGCTGTGCCAAGTGCTAATCACCTTCGTAGGTTTGGAAAACTGTCTATATCGTCCTACGGCCTAATGCGCTATACATTTACAAATCAGACAAGGAAAGCAAGCTTCGACATAAGATATACCTATCAGATTTATCGGCAGTAGTGCCTCTAAAAGACCCGAAACAGAAGAGAAATCATCTCTTCGGACTCTTTTCCCCCGCTAGGAATTATCATTTCGAGGCACCGAATGCCAAGGATGCACAAGAGTGGATTGATCTCATACGGCAAGACGCCAGAATCGAAGAGGAAGAGGAGGAGATGTTCTTAGCAAGCCCCAT